>JBBPBX010064740.1:0-20167 GCA_038048925.1 Garcialebias charrua | reverse complement strand
AGCAAACGAAGGGAAAAGAGTTCCCAAAAGCATTTGTGCCACTTTTCTCTGAGAATATCAATGAGCAGAGTCTGCTGGACCACAGATCTGCACATTCAAGACTGGCATCTTGTGATTGACATTTACTTTCAGACAAAGGGAACTCCGCACTTGTTCAATGATTACAACATAGAAAATCATTTTGTTTTGCCACCTGTGACTTTTTTTCTTCCCACTCAAAGGTTATTTCGTTTTGCCCTTGACCTGTATCATTTTACAAAGGCCCCTTGAAATCTAGACATGAACTAGTCTGACCTCAGTCGCATGAGGTGAAGCATAAGCACTCTTAATAACCTTATAAACACAGGCTCTCCCAACAGCATCATGATGAGCCTGGTTTTGTCATATAACACAACTCAGTCATTCCTGCTGGCACCCGAGTTAAAGTTGAAGCATGCACTGAATTCCTCGAAAACATAACAAGAATATAGAACTGAATGCAAACATCCTCATATTAACTGTTGTTTTTTTATCAGGACTAAGCATGTTCTTCCCTCTAAGAATCACAAAGCTGATGGATATCACCCCCCAACACGCACAATCACACAGCTGTGAGAGACAACACCAGCAGCCTACATGGCTTATTTGTCTAACATTGCTGCCACTGATGTACAATAACATGTCTGCATTCCACACATGAGAAGAAGTGATTTTGTAGCAGCGAGAACACAACTCTGATGCTGAGATTTACTTGGTTTTATTACAACAAAGAATTCTAAAAGTTATCAGTTAATTACATTTTACTATTTTGGCTGCATAAAAAAACTGTAAACTCTAAAGATTGGTAGTACTGGCAAGCTTCAGCTGTTCACATGCATAAATGACTGTGTGAGAGGTAAATCAGAGAATGTTTGCATCGCTTTATCTTTGTGAAAAAACACTTTCAAAGGATCATTACCTGGATAATGGATACAGGCTCAATAGAGCCTGAACTTTGGTGTTTTGAACTACTTTGGTACAGTTGCTTCAGAGGAGTTGATGGGGGAGAGGGCGGACCCCAGAGGCCATCTTATCACCAGAAAACTTAAAGTTATGCACCATAACTCATGTTCCCTGAAGGAAGGGAACGAGGTGCAACATACTTGCTATGGGAGTTGTGCCCCCGCGCGATTACCTGAAGAAATACATTCACGCCTTTTACGGCAGGGGGCGTCACCCCATGCCAGAGGTACCGCCCTTTAGGTACTTAGGCGACTGACGCCCCTCCATCTTCCTCAGAAATTGCACTTCACCGAGCTTTCAGCATTGAAAAGGGCCAGCTATGTTGCACCTCGTTCCCTTCCTTCAGGGAACATGAGTTATGGTGCATAACTTTCAGTTCCCTTTCAGTTCGGTCTCTCGGTGCAACATACTTGCTATGGGAACGTAATTCATTCACGCCCTTGAAATGCTCAGTAAAATGCCTGTTAGTGTGAACGTCTGCCCTTGACCAGAAGGCATCTCAAAGCTACTTTCTATTGTGTATTAGAAAGAACAGCCTGAGTGACATCACACGCAGTAACATCCAAACTGTAGTACTTTGCAAAAGTGTTTAAAGAGCTCCAGTTCGCAGCAGCACAAATGTCTGCAACTGACACGCCCTTGAACAATGACCAGGAAGTGGCCAAGCCCCTGGTTGAGTGAGCATGGACTCCAGGGGGCACTTGTTGACCTTTGCTACCGTATGCCCTTTTAATGGCCTCCGTCACCCAATGTGAGAGGCACTGTCTTGATAGGGCCTTTCCTGTAGCAGGTGCGGCAAAGCAGACGAACAGTTGGGCTGTTTTCCTCCATTCGGCTGTTCTCTACATGTAGGTGCGTAAAGCCCTCACCAGGCAGAGAGCCTGTAGCATTTCCTGTTCCTGAGTGAGGACAGGGGCAGGTGCAGTGGCGTAGCCAGGATTTTATGAGGGGCGGTTCGTTTGAAGAAAAAATGGACCTCTGATTGGTTCATTGGCGGTGGTACACGTTACTTCAAACGTGTAAACAAGCTAATTAGCTAGCTAGTTAAAACAATGCTGTGTGAGGTAAATCTTACCAAATAGGTGGTTTTTGTTAGTGGAGAAAGAGCAACACACTGAGAGGGGATGTGTGTCCAGTCTTCTATTCAGAACTCATCCCAGAGACACGGTACTCCGAGTCCCACCCGAACATACACAGAAAAAAAATACCACCGAAGAAGAACGAATGACGTCATCCTCTTAAAGGCACAGTACCACTCCTTAACATAAATGCAAACTAACCCCACAACAAATAATATAACTTCAATTGCAAAAATAAATAATATTTTTACTTTGCTTTGTGGTTAGACAATGGGCCTCATGCACGAACCGGTCGTACGCACAGATTTGTTCTTATACTGTTCGTACGAGTGATTTAGGATCATTTGTGGCATCCAACAATGTTTTCGTATCCTAGGATTATTTTCAGATACGAACAAAATGTACGTGTGGTCTGGACCTGTCGTATATTTTACGAGCAGTCGGTCCGCCGTTATCCAGATGGATTTCCATCACTAATCACTTATATTTCGTTATTTAGAAAATATTCTGGGTTTAAAAAGAATTAAATGCAACGACACAAATTTGTTAAATTAAAAGAAAGCGGCTTCAAACCCCCCCCCCGCGCGCCCCACTCGACCACCGTGCGCCCCCGCGCGTGGTGTGGCACACGCCCCCCCACCCCGTGCCAACAGTGGGCACGGGGTCCCCCCGCGCCAGTGTCGGCATGCCCCCCCCCACGCCGCGCGACTGTCGAGCAGACACACACACACGCACACACACACACAGCACCGCAGAGAAAAAGCGAAACCAGCTTATTCATTCGTTTCATGTCATTTTTTATTTAAGCTGCCTGTTGACTGCGGGCGCACTGTCATCTGTGTTCTGAGTGTGGATCATCGCGCGTCTTGCAGTAAAAGTCTGCTCCATCTCGCAGACTGTCCACCTGTCGTGCTGTGGCGAGACGTTTGTTTGAAGCCATTTACAGATCAAACCATTTATTCTTGATTTCTGATACTGTACGACCCACGGGAGACACAACATATGCACTACAATATTAATATGAGGTTAACTGTAGTTTCGAGACATTTTAAAATGCCTCTGTTCAAAAACACATCCGACACTTGCGGGGGGTGGGGGGGTAGCGGTGCGCCACAGCTCTTCTGAATAAGTGAAACTACACAGTTGTTTACAAACTTTACACTAACATTAAAGATATTTGACCATCCGACACCTGCAGGGGGGGGGGGGGTAGCCACAGCGCGACTGAGAGCAGATCTCCGAACGCGTGGAGTTCCTCATTTTACTTCATGTGTTTGAATGAATGGACACTTCCTGCTGTCAGAAGGCAGGAAGCGTGGCCTTATATGGTGTTTTGAGGGGTGGAAATTATGTAAATGACCTCCCGCGTGCACGAGCAGGTGAATAGAACAGGTGGGATTCATCATTATTTACACAGCTCATATACACACGTTTCCTGTGGATAGAAGTCTTTGTTGGATCTGACGTGGCATGTTCGTACGAACACTCCGTACGAACAAAAGTAGGAGAAATTTAGGGTAAGAATACGAACATTTTCGTGCATGAGGGCCATTGTTTTTTATGAATGAAATTAATAAATTGAAAAATACAACAATACAATTCACATGTACACAAAAACAATTGACCAGGGGTCTGCAACCTGCAGCTCAGGGTCCCTCTGCAGCAGCTCTTTCAAGCTTTGACCAAAACTGAATTTTATTGGTTCTTATAACTGGAAGGGTTAGTTTTAGCAGTTTTCCTACATTACAAGGAGTTAACATACTTTCACTTTATGCTTTATTTCTTTTAAGTAGGATACTTAATTTTTCTAGTAAAAAAAAAAAAATCACATAGGCCTGCATTGTTTGTTTTAGTTTTTAGAAACTGGGCAAAACTATATTAATTTTTCCTTCTTTACAAGAATCTTGTCTTTTATTTTATCTTAAAATGTAAAAATATCAGTAAATGTTAAAAAATCATTAGACATTTTTAGTTTTATAAATCATTCCTGCTGGCCAGAAAAATGTCCTCTAACAAACTTAAAGTGGTCCGTGGGCCACCAGTTGAGAATCCCAGTTGCAGCAGGTGTTGTGGCTCCGGACACGTTTAATTTAGTGAATAAAGGAGCAGAAATGGCTCTTTGTATCGAAAAGGTTGCAGACCCCTAGAGTAACATTAAAATTTCTCAAGACAAATGTAGTTTTGCAAAACCTTTATTTACATTGCATAAGACAGTTCTGTCCAACATCTTATGTCTCTGGATAGACAAGTGAGTCCAGCTCCATCCTCCTCGAGTGTTTGTTTGCAAACACATCAACAACGCTCTCAAGGTCAATGTGTTTGCTGTAGTGAATGTGAAGTAGTGCCAGTGAGAGACGCTCCTTCGTCATTGATGCCCGCATGTAGCTGTTCAAGCGACGAAGGGCACTGCGCTCACATTCGCAGGTCACAGGCAGTGTGTAGGCCAGTTGAAGTAGGACGTGCAAGTTGGGGTAAAGGTCTCGGTCACACTCTTTAATGGAACCTGCAGGGGTGTTCGGCCTCTGTGACCCAGGCACTCTGCCGTACCTAGCAGAACAATTATTAAAACAAAATGTTCTGTATAGTAATGTTGTAACATTCAATTTCTAAAATGGGCTTCTCAGGTGCTTAACTTCAAAATAACTTACTTCAACTTCCACCTTGTAATCTCTTGGTCAACAAGTTCTGGACTGGGTAGGTCTTCGGCATACATGCTCACAATCTCTGTGGTGTCCAGATGACGATTGCAGATCACAGATGGCACTAGTCCCAATAGCTGTGGCAGACAGAGCTGAGTACAAAAAAGAAACTTTGTAAGAAACATATTTAAGTTTCAAGTTTTATATGTAATTTTTAACTTGTATGTAATTTTTTAAAATAATTTCTTAGATTTTTATTTGTATGCTGACCTCTGTAATATGTACACAATTGTTCAAAAGTTTTGGGTCAACCACACATTGGATCTCAGACACCTGTGACAAAAACAAAAAACAAAGAACAAACAAAAAAATATTAAATGACAAAGCTGATCATCGTTACTTCTGTCAGCATGGAGGCAGCCATCTTCATCATTCGAAGCACTGGTACACACCAAACTTGCACGGTCTTCATCTAAGATATGACACGTGAATAAGAGATTTTAGAATATTTTTTAGACACTTTTAGCATTTAAATAATCATATCAAAAGATTTAATATTTAGCTAAAAGAATTTACAGAAATACATTCTAAATAAGAAAACATTTGTTCCTGAAATCATTCTAAGACATATTATTGACAAAATCTATTTTACAAGAAGATCTGTTTTATTTATTTATTTTACCTGGAACTCTGTTTCTTTGAAACAAAGTTGTACATTGAAGCACAACCTTCGGCTGCTCTTTTCCTCTCTGTCCTTCTGCTTGCACCTACCCATGTTGGTATCCAGCACAGAAACCTGAAAAACAGTTTAACATAATATTTAGTATGTAGTAAACAATTTAGTAAGATCTGCTAAGACATTTTGGGTTTCTATTTGAAAACGTTTTTTTTACTTGTCTTACGTACAAAAACAGTTTTTCTGAATGTTTGTTCTTTTGAAAATTTATCCAAACATTTATTTTTCACCAAATAGGCTATATTATATTCAACACTGCTAAGTTATTGTTTGTATCCTGTCCAAACTAGGCCTGAGGCCTGTAGCTTTTGTTTAGAAAAACATGGACGCTCAGTTTCAGGCTTCCTGTGAGTAACTATCTGTCCTATCACTGTAAACTCAGCTTTAGGGATAGAATGGGGCCGTACTGGTACTAATTTCAGATAAATTACTGTTCCCAACATGGCGGAAATAGCCAAAAACAAGGAAAAAAAACGTGGCGAAAATCGTTGCTACTTAGCTTAGCTTTAGCATGTTTTAGCATTATCCATATCTTATAAAAACGTGACCCACTTCTAATCTCTCTAACATCAAACAGTACTACTTAAAATACACAAATGAACAGTTGAATCAAAAACCACAATGTAATTTTACCGTTTGAATCCACCGTGTTGCCTTCCAAGCCAGGACAGAGTGAACGTTGTCTTCCCCTCACAGTCTCGCGGGAGTTGTAGACGGGACTTCATAGGCAAAGTGGGCGGTTCGTTCGAACCGGGCGAACCCCCCCTGGCTACGCCCATGGGTAGTGGCTGTTTTGTGGAAGTGTTTTTGCTCATAGTTGAGTTGAATCAGCTCAGGGAAGCTACTGATTTGTTGAGCGCTTACAGCTGTCTGTTTGAAATTGATCGTAGCACACAGTGTTCAATTACAGTCCAGCTGAGCTAACTTCACAAAAGAGCAGTTGTTGTGTGTAGCAGAACATTTTGAGATCAGTGTAGGTAAACGTACTAGAAGGGAGGCAATAGAAAATGAACTGGTCGCAGAATTAGCTCGTATTGGGGTTTTTTCTGCTGAAAGGGTTTCAGAAAGTCCTGTGAGGACTCCAGCATCTCATACTGTAGATAAAGAGGTGCGTTTGAAAGAGCTTGAACTGGAAATACGTCGGATGGAGGCTGAGACCAGAAAAGCAGAGCTTGAAAAAGAAGCTGCAGTAGCTGCTGAGAAAGCTGCTGAGAGAGATGCTAATGCCACAGCGAGAGCCGCTGAGCTGGCTCACCAAACTGCTCTAAGGGAGAAAGAAATGTTACTTGAACAGGAGCAAAGAAAAATGGAGATGGATGCACGAAAAGTGGAGTTGGATGCTAAAATACGCATGAAGGAGCTAGAACTTGGAGCTAATCCTTCTCAACCAACTACGCCTACTTTTGATGTGAGTAACAATGTATCATTTGTACCTTCATTTGATGAGAGTGACGTAGACAAATTTTTTGTCCTGTTTGAGAAAAAAGCATACACTTTTAAGTGGCCTGAACATATTTGGCCTTTGATGTTGCAATGTAAATTAACTGGGAAAGCTCAAGATGCTTATGCGTCTCTTTCGATAGATGATAGTAATGATTACACAAAAGTAAAAGAAGCTATTTTGCGTGCATATGAGTTAGTCCCTGAAGCATACAGGCAAAAGTTCCGGAAGTTAAAGAAACTCGAGAGTCAGACTTATGCTGACTATATGAGGGAAAAAGAAATCCTCCTTAATCGTTGGTGTGCAGCTAGTTCTGTAACTAATTATGAACAGTTTAAACACTTGATATTAATTGAAGATTTTAAGAACTGTTTACCAGATCGAGTAACTACTTATCTGAATGAACATAGAGTGTTGGAAGCTTCTAAAGCTGCTGTTCTAGTAGATGAGTACATGTTGACCCATAAGCTCAGTTTTGAACGTCCTAAATATGAGAAACCTGCTATTCCTGATAAAACTAAAACAAACAGTTTTGAGTCTCCTCGATTTTTCAGACCCAGTGGCAACGGAAAGTCGAGAGGATCTACTGCGTCTCACAGGGAGAGTGGTACGTTTGTTGGGCGTAGGGAAAGTAGAGCATCGTTTGGACGTGGAACAACTACAAAAGATAATGTGGTATGTTTTTATTGTAGACAAGAGGGTCACATTAGCACTCATTGTCCTAAGCTAAAACAAGATCCTAAACCAGTGGCTCTGATTGAAACCCTGAATAATCAGTTATCTCCCACTGCAGATCTTCCTGAACATGATGATTTCGGCCGTTTATCATGGACGCTAAGTGGAGGAGTTTAAGTATCTCGGGATCTTGTTCACGAATGAGGGAAAACTGGAGCGTGAGATCGATAGGCGGATAGGTGCAGCGTCCGCAGTGAAGCGGGCGCTGTACCGGTCTGTCGTGGTGAAGAGAGAGCTGAGTCAAAAGGCAAAGCTCTCAATTTACCGATCGATCTACGTTCCCACCCTCATCTATGGTCATGAGCTTTGGGTTGTGACCGAAAGAACAAGATCTCGGATACAAGCGGCTGAAATGAGTTTTCTCCGCAGGGTGTCTGGACTCTCCCTTAGAGATAGGGTGAGAAGCTCAGTCATCCGGGAGGGACTCGGAGTAGAGCCGCTGCTTCTCCACATCGAGAGGAGCCAGTTGAGGTGGCTCGGGCATCTGGTTAGGATGCCTCCTGGACGCCTCCCTGGTGAGGTGTTCCGGGCATGTCCCACCGGGAGGAGACCCAGAGGAAGACCCAGGACACGCTGGAGGGACTATGTTTCTCGGCTGGCCTGGGAACGCCTTGGGATTCCCCCAGAGGAGCTGCTCCAAGTGGCTGGGGAGAGGGAAGTCTGGGCCTCCCTACTTAGGCTGCTACCCCCGCGACCCGACCCCGGATAAGCGGAAGAAGATGGATGGATAGATGGATGGATGGATTCGTTTCTTCTTCTAAGACTGGTAAAAAGGTACCGATTAAAATATTGCGAGATACTGCTGCTTCTCAATCTTTCATTCTAGAAGGTGCTCTACCCTCTGATGAACTTGAGATTATTAAAACACAGCTACCTATACGCGGTTTTAGTATGCAGGATTTTAATGTTCCTTTAACCAGAGTAGTAGTCCACTCTGAGTTATGTTCTGGAGAAGTCGTGGTAGGACTACGACCAAGTTTTCCCATCTCAGGAATCGCTATGATCATGGGAAATGATTTAGCTGGAGGACGAGTGCTTGTTACTCCTGAAGTAACACCCGTCCCAGTGCTGAGAACTCAACCAGATGAATTATCACGTACATTCCCTGATGTTTTTACGTCATGTGCTGTGACCAGAGCAGCTTATAAACGTCAACAAAAAGAAGAAACTGATGCAGACATTGACTTGAGCGATAGTTTCATGATGAGTTCTGAAGAAGAACAAGTTCCTGTAAAAAAGGAAATCTTTGTAGAAGAGCTAGATGAAAGTAAACTGTCATTGTCTAGACAACAGCTGGTTGAGTTGCAGAAAAAAGATGAAACATTAAATAACCTGTTTTCTGATAACCTACCTGATGATCCTACCTTATTAAACACGGGATACTTTTTGAAACAGGGTATGTTAATGCAAAAATGGACCCCTTTAACAGCTCGTCCTGATGAAGAATGGCACCAGATAATACAAATTGTACTTCCCACGTCTTATCGAGCTGAGGTATTACGTTTAGCTCATAACAATCCTTTAGCTGGTCATTTAGGAATCAGAAAAACATATGACCACATATTGTGTCATTTCTTTTGGCCTTGCCTAAAGAAAGATGTTGTTCAGCATTGTCATCGTTGTCATGTTTGCCAAGTAGCTGGTAAACCAAATCAAGTAATACCCCCTGCACTTCTACATCCGATACCGGCTGTAGCTGAACCTTTCAAACGTGTCATAGTCGATTGTGTTGGTCCATTAGAACCAAATCTGGGAACAAGTTTTTAGTCATTGTAATGTGTACTTCCACTAGATTCCCTGAAGTCTTTGCTGTACATAAAATAACTACTCCTGTGGTAGTCAAAGTGCTCACTAAGTTCTTCTCTCTGTTTGGACTACCTCGTGTAGTGCAAACAGATCGGGGTAGTAACTTCATGTCAAAAATATTTGCACAAGTTTTAGAACAGTTGAATATTAAACATACCTGTTCTACGGCCTATCACCCTGAGAGCCAAGGTGCTCTTGAACGTTTTCACCAAACCTTGAAAACAATGCTACGCGCATACTGTTTAGAGTTTGAGAAAGATTGGGATGAAGGCATACATTTACAAATGTTTGCAATTCGGGAAGTAATTCAAGAATCTCTAGGTTTTAGTCCTGCTGAGCTGGTGTTCGCTCACAGTGTTCGTGGCCCTTTAAAGCTTTTAAAAGAGAAATGGTTGTGTGATAACACTGATAAAAACCTGTTGGATTACGTCAGTGATTTTCGTTTTAAGCTGAAACGAGCATGTGAAATTGCTCAGAAAAACATGCAAGTCGCACAAGCTAAGATGAAGTCTCTTTTTGACAAAAAAGCTGTGGAAAGAACATTTCAACCTGGAGACAAGGTGTTGACCTTACTTCCTGTCCCAGGCTCGAGCTTGCAAGCTCATTATTCTGGTCCATATGTTGTGAAAGCAAAAATATCTGATCGTCAGTGGTGGGCACAGACCGCTAGAGAGCGCTAAAGCGCTATTCCGCTTACAGTGGACCTAAACTTTTTGTCAGCGTTTTTGTGAATTGACTAACTTTTATAATTCATAAGCGGATTTATGCTATTTTTATTTAAAATGCAGTACCGCTAATAACTATCAGTAAAAACCAATAAACTTATTTACAAGCTTTTATGCTGCTTGTTTTTTACCTTTTTCCCCACGTAAACAGCAGAGGAGGAAAGGGTGTGAGGGGGAGGGGGGCAGAGCTGAGAACAGACTCGGCTCTACCATGTAGGTAAATGCCTGGGGGTCCCATTTCAGCAGTGGCCCCGGCCCCGCCTCGCCCCGTGCAGTCACCTACATCACTAACATTGCTCATGCTTGTTAATGTACATTTAACATAAAAATAATTATAGTTACGATGAAAACGATCATTAAATACGCAATTAAAAAAACGGTCGATTTCTTTATCCCCCTACTAAAAATGGACTATTCCATCTTGACAACTTCCGGGTCATAGTTGAACTCAGGGGCTAATTCTGTAGCTGGCTGCGCTCGGTGTCTTCATAAATCCATAACCCCGCTGTTTCAAGCCAAATTAACGTGGCCGGATGATTTTATTGTGTGTTTTGTGATGACCATTCGACGGTGAGTCGTTATTTTTATGTATTTTAGTTACTTTTCATTAAATCTGTTGACTACCTATAGACGCTAACTGTGTCTGCCTGTTACACCGGTAGTGCTGGGTTACTAATGAAATCCGTAAATAACACCGCTGTTTCAAGCCAAATTAACGTGGCCGGAGGAGTTTATTGTGTGTTTTGTGTCGACCATTCGACGGCGAGTTGTTAGTTTCATGTATTTTGGGTTACTTTTCATTAAATCTGTTGACTACCTATAGACGCTGTGTCTGCCTCTTACACCGGTAGTGCTGGGTTACTAATGAAATCCGTAAATAACACCGCTGTTTCAAGCCAAATTAACGTGGCCGGAGGAGTTTATTGTGTGTTTTGTGTCGACCATTCGACGGCGAGTTGTTAGTTTCATGTATTTTGGGTTACTTTTATGTATAAATGCGGTGGCGACACACCCGTGTATTTGAGATTTAAACGTGGTTTTAGGGATTAAAAGATCATTCTATTTTTTGTTAATTTCGTGGCCCAATAGAATATATGTACGTAAAGTATTAAATAAATCCTTTGATTTTTGTAATTTCATCCTTTTAGGATCATTTTTGTTACTTTTCAGTTGGCAGTGTAGTGCAAATATTGATAACGCTGCCGGCTATATATAAATATATATAATATATATATATATATATATATATATATATATATATATAATATAGAAATATATAAATAGCGGATTAGATTAGCTTCCCCTAATTTTCATAAGACATTTGTGCTTTTGAAATTGTGGACCTAAAAAAAATTAATAAGCGTTTTAGAAATTGTGGAACTAATTTTTTAATTAGCGGTGCCCACCTTTGCTGATCGTGATTACATAATCACTACCCCTGACAGAAAGCGTGGTTCGAGACTGTGTCATGTTAATATGATCAAACCATACATTGAATCAGTTGATAACAACAACATAGATTCGGTATGTGCTGTTAAGACTGTTGAAAACGAACTGGAGCTATCCATCGCTGAAAGCACTGAAAGTGTAGAAAATGAGGAAGACTGTTTTCTTCATGAAAAGATGGAAGGAAAGCTCCCTAACTCTCACTACTTAACAAACTTGGATGTGTTATTTACTCATCTTGATGATAATAAAAAGAAGACCTAAAACACTTAATCATCTCAAATAACTGTTTGTTTTCAGACATACCTTCTCGAACACAAGTGATACAACACAACATTGATGTGGGTGAAGTTAGACGATGGCCTTATGAGGTTGAACGTGCTATGCACCGCCTCTTTGAGTTTCAAGTATTTTGAATGTGACCGCTACATTTTAGACTCACTTTTTTTGTATGGGAGATATGTTGTGTCCTTATACGACACTTGAACATTTCCCCCCATTCAAAAATTTGGCCATGGGGGTGTTATGTACCCCAGAGTTTTTAATGTGTTTAAAAACAACAGTCTGTCAGCTGACTGTTCCCTCCTATTCTTTTTATGCTGCTGTAGTCTGCTACAGCCTGCTGGTTCAGGAAGAACTCACTTTTTTTTTACTCAGCCAAGTCCTTAATCAGGCTTAATTGAGCAACACAGGTGTTCACCTGCAGCTCCTGCCTTTATATCTCACAGGCAGTGCCTTGAGCAGTGTGGAGACTTGATGGAGCAGGATCTGGCTTGCTGATCAAGTGTGGATGCTGGACTTGTGAACCAAGTCTTGGTTGAAGACACTTTAAAGGTAATTAAACCGAGTGTTGACACACAGTTTTAGGGTTGTGTGATAAACTAACACAGGGATATCTCCACCCTCTCTGACTGTTAGTGTGTGTGCTCCAGGGGGAGTATACAGGTGGTCCCCGACTTACGAGCGAGTTCCGTACTTATGAGTTGCTCGTAAACCGAAAATTCGTACCTTGGAACGGCCCGCAGTGGCTATCTCGTAAAACCGGAACTTTGCTCGCAAATAGAAAAAAGACGCTAGCGCTGTGGCGCACACCCGTTTATCAACATGAGACTGAACAAGCGTACATACTGATCCTTAAACATGCACAACACTTTATTTACAAGCAGTTAGCTAGCACATTACACCACACATTCATCTATAAACACATACCTGTACAGTTTTTTCTGTACAACAGTGCTTTTCTCTGCCTTTTGTTTTCACACGACAGACACGTCGTCTCTCGCCCCCCCCTCCGCGCGCTCTATGTGCAGTCAAAGTGCAGTGCAACTGTCTAGTCCAGACAGAAAGGACTGTTAGTATCCTAACTTCATACAGAAAAAGTTTTAATAACTTACCGAAAGCCGTCTGCTTGCGCCGCCTTCAGCTGCATCTGTTAGCATTAGCTCCCCCGAATCCGCAGCTCCGGGCAGTCCGGTTTATCTGCATCTCCAAAAATGCTGTCGGCTTTGTTATTCCAAGTTAGCTCGTTGTCCCCCGATGTCTTCGGCTTCCAGTCCGACATCGAGGCGAGCTCCAGGGACCTCTGATCGCACAAAGCCGGCTGTCGAAGCAACAGCTCTGGTGGGGTCCGGTTTAGCATGTTAGCTTAGCTCATACCATGAGCTGCTGGTCTCGCGCGGCGCTGTGGGAGCGCTCGGCGGAGCGATCGCGGCTGCTGCTCCAGTCCTGAGACATTCACAGAGTTCAGGGAGTGTTTCCAGTTAATTTATCCGTATGAGGCATGCTCTTATGGGAGAAACAGTCCTCCAAAAGCTGACTGCCGAGTGCCGACCGAGACTGGAACTAATGAATGTAAAATGGCGGCTCCGCCATTTTACATTCATTAGTTCCAGTCTCGGCAGTACCGAAATACCAGTTCATTCATTAGTTCCAGTCTCGGCAGTACCGGAAATACCGCCTCCGCCGCGGAGGCGGTATTTCCGGTTCCTGGTTCCCGCAGGAAGTTGTTCAAAAAAGCACGAAATTATTTAAAAAAAATGATAATAATGATACTTTACGTATTTATAAAGCCATTTAAAACATTCACAGCTGCAACAAAGTGCTGTACACATGAAATTAAGAACATTTAAACCCAAAAAAAAAATAATAATTTAATTTTTTTTTTCATATTTTTATTAATTATGATAATCTCGTAAAGTCGAACGCTCGTAGGTCAGGGCGCTCGTAAGTCGGGGACCACCTGTAGTTGAACTGCTTTGAGCTCTAAAAGTGACTCTGGCTGCCTAAAGCAGAATTCGTGTAGGTTAAAGTGCTAATAGTGATTTTAGTTTTGGACTTAGGAGGAGTGTGGTTGTGTTTGAGCCTAAAAGGCTCAATTGAGTGACACTGAGGCCAGTGTCTGTTCAGCTGTTCTGAAGGAGGACTGCTGTGGTCCACTGTGAGGGACTGTTAATTGCTTTTTTCTCTTTTTGTCAATTTATTTGTACTTTTGATGGGTGAGGTTTGGTAGCCTAGTTTTCGTATTTTTACTTTTGGTTAAGTGAGGGCCTTATAAATTATAGACAGATCGTCGCCTGGGGGAGAACACTACGGCCCTACCGGGTTGGGTTTGCCTGGGTGGCGTTTTCCTAAGTTTGGCCAGACTCACCTATCCATCTTTTCTTTGTACTTTAATTTTCTTTAGTTTTTTTTTTAGGGCGCTGTTCCAGGAGAAGACGCTCCAGGCTTGGTGGGAGAAGCCAGAAGGGACCTCACCAGCTTGGTCACCCTTAGTTTTAGTTAATAAAATTTCTTTTAAAACTTCTTCTGTGTTCAGTGTCCATGAATATGTTTTGACTGTTTTACGGTCATAACAACTTCTAACCTACAAAGCTCTCAACAACCTAGCTCCCTCTTATATTACAGATCTTGTTGTTCCATATTTTCCTAACAGAGCACTTCGCTCTCAGACTGCAGGTTTACTTGTGGTTCCTAGAGTTTCTAAAAGCAGAATGAGGGAAGATCTTTCAGTTATCAGGCTCCTCTCTTGTGGAAGCAAATTCCAGTTTCTGTCGGTGAGGCTGACACATTGTCCAGTTTTAAGACTGGGCTTAACACTTTCCTTTTGATAAATCCTATAGTTATGGTTGGCTTGTTATCTTGCTATAGGCTTAGACTATAAATTGACATTATTTCTATCTTTTAACATGTGATTCTTGACCTGCCATTGTGTATCTGTTCCTCTCAAACCCAGCCAGTCAAAGCAGATGGCCACTTGTCCTGAGCCTGGTTCTGCTAAAAATGTCTTCCTCATGAGGGAGTTTTTCCTTTCCACTGTCACCTTCATGCTTGCTCAAGATGAGAGTCTGCAATGAAGTTAATACTCAAAGCAGTCTGCTCCTCTGATAAATACTGTTGTTGATTTATTTTTATATATATGAATGTTTCTGTGCAGTACCCTGAGATAACTTCTGTTGTGACCTGTCCATCCATCCATCCATTTTCTTCCACTTATCCGGGGTCGGGTCGCGGGGTAGCAGCCTAAGTAGGGAGGCCCAGACTTCCCTCTCCCCAGCCACTTGGAGCAGCTCCTCCGGGGGAATCCCAAGGCGTTCCCAGGCCAGCCGAGAAACATAGTCCCTCCAGCGTGTCCTGGGTCTTCCTCTGGGTCTCCTCCCGGTGGGACATGCCCGGAACACCTCACCAGGGAGGCGTCCAGGAGGCATCCTAACCAGATGCCCGAGCCACCTCAACTGGCTCCTCTCGATGTGGAGAAGCAGCGGCTCTACTCCGAGTCCCTCCCGGATGACTGAGCTTCTCACCCTATCTCTAAGGGAGAGTCCAGACACCCTGCGGAGAAAACTCATTTCAGCCGCTTGTATCCGAGATCTCGTTCTTTCGGTCACAACCCAAAGCTCAAAGTTGTGACGTGGTGCTTTATAAATAAACTGAAATGAATTGAATGAAACTGGCAGATCAGCAGGAAGACACACGTGGACCAGGATTACCAGGAGAACCACAAATTCAACTAATGATAAAATAAATAAGTAATCTTTGTTTACCATATGGTACCAGATATCCAAAAAGTACTTCAGCAAAACTCAAGTGAAGTTGTCCTACAAGTGAAGTTGTCACCAGGTAGGACTAACAGACCACTGCTGAACACGGGATCAACTCCGCCTTATTAATCCTGATGGCAGTCACCTTGAACATGTCTCACCTGCACGGGACCTGAACACTGTCTCAGCTCACCTGCAGACACAAAGGGAAACATTAAAGGGAAAACACAACCATAGAACAGAATCCTAACAATATAATTTTAACAAAAAATTTTATTTTTATTTTTAGGTTGTAAGGAAATAAAACACAGAGAATTCCAACAAGCAGTACTTGCTGTCCACTCTATATTTCAAACTGTGAGACTTGTGGCAGGTGTAATCATGTTAGCTACTTAAGTATTAGGAAAACATTTAATGTATCCTTTAAGTGACTGTTACATGTGCTGTCTGGTGAAAATTTAAAAGCGCATGTTCTTCTCTAAGTTCTTTTCATTTATAAAGATGGATTTAGTCAAATGTGCTACCGCTAATGTTGATTAAAAGCTTAGTGATCACTTGACTGGAGGAGCTCATGACAAAAAGAAAATGCATTTCGATATTAGTAAACTAGATTTGTTCTTTAAATGAGACAAATATAATCTCAATTTCAGCTTAATTCATGTCCATATTGATGTGATAAAAAAATGTTAATCTCTTAACAGAGAAAGATAAAATCCCTGCCTAAATTAAATGGAAAGCTGCCTTTATTTCCAACGTTGCAGTAATTTGCTACAGCGTGTGTGTATATATTTTATTTGTATATTAATGCATTGCTTTCAGCCTGCAGCAGCCACTTGGTTTACCCATAAAAACTGTTTTTATCCTTCTCAAATAATCACACTTGACATTTGTTTACACGTAACCTATGCAGTTTTGAGAGTAAATGGTGCTGCTTGAAAAATGATGTGACCCAAGTGAAACGGTGACTTCAGCTTTGTTGCCCTTTAGCATAAAACACACTTTGCGAGTCTTTTGAAGAAAATTCTCTTTTGAGTTGTGCTACATTCATCTGGCATTAAGACTGAGCAATTTACAAACACAAAGTGCTGTTAACGCTTGAGTTTTGGTGGGTTGCCCTTGATGAAAAAGCTTTGCTGTCAGAAATATTAAGATGTACACACACAACAAGCTCCTCTAGTGGCAACCATGAATTACTCTTGGCAGGAATGCAGAAAATAAAAGCACTGGGAGCGGGATGGCTCAGATTTATTTTGATGCTTGTATGCATGAGACTACAACAGCAGACCTCCAAATCCAGAATTCCTGTGTGTCAGTGAGAACTGTTGCACCATCGTGCTGTCCTCCAAACATGTTCAGTTCATGAATAGAAAACAGCTCTTTTTTGATGTGGCTCTTTTCTTCTAAATGGCCCTCGAATCCAGCACTTCACTTTTCTCCCTAGTGAACAAAAATCCATTTCTCTCCATCTCTCCTCTTATCTCCTTCTGTGACATCATCCTCCTCTCTCACACTCTGAACTGAAAGTTGAAATGGAGAGCGTGTGTGTTTGGGTGCGCTTTTGCACGAACGTGTGTTACAACCTCTCCCCCTGCTGTGACAAAGTGGTGCGATAGGTTGTGTCAGATGGCGGACAAGTGGTGGATGCAAGCTCGCCGGCACACAATAAAGCACGTCAATCTTCCAGGCAACATAAGTGGCCATCTGCCAACTCACAGTGTGGCCTGCTAACACACACACACACAAGCATAATAAACTGGCATTAACCCATCACATTAACTTATATTTATTATTTGTTTATGAGCTCAAAGCTTGGCCCATGAAAGGCCTGGAGCTTTTTTTTTATAACATTATCTTCATTAACTATTTTATTTCCTTTCATGTTTCCTATAAAAAAAAGGATTCTAAACAAGAAATTAGAACTCAGAAAATAAAAAGAAATCCTCAAAATATTTATTTTGTGTGTGTTTGAAATGTGTACCGTTCTTTTCGTTGTATAAGTTACACCTTTTTGCATAACTTAGGATGCCTGCGACTTATGCAGCAAAGCAACTTATTTTTTCCCCATATGTATAACCCAATTTTGGGCTGAAATCTGATGATTTCATTCATTCTGACATGGAAAATACTGAACACTACCATTTTCAGCCACATGAGGGCGCTCGGCTAATATGGCAAGCGAATTGTCTCATTAATAGGTAAAAGTGGCTATTATGTTATGTTGTGTTGTGTTATGTTGTGGCTATTATGTTATGTTATGCTATTAATTAAACACTTGGCTTGCCATATAAAGCCACCTTCATCTCGCTCCAGGACTCCTGGAGCAAACGTCAATCGTCCCTCTGCGCGCTCCCGCTTCTGTGAATTGGCTTTTGAAATGCAGCTGATTTGATGGCCAAAGTGCGTTTATTAAGGAAAAGTTCAACTCAGACACACCTTTACTATAATGTCGAGCAAACAAATATCGGTACTTGTTTTTAGTTGGTTATCTTCTTAGTTTTTGTGATTGTATCTACTGGTAAGCATCAAAAGCCACTACCGTAGTTTAGTCTCACAGAGTTTTGAATAGTTGCAACTTGCAAGCCACGCAACCATGTTTTGCACAGCCATCTTTTGAAAATCATATTTTAAAAATGTTAACATTTTTGTGTGGACATGTGTTATAGGCACATTATTTACATTACCTAAATACTGTAATTATTTATCATCTGTATGGATTTTGGACATGGACATTTGAGGCTGTAGCAGATGTCAAAAGCAGTTCTAACACTAGAGTTACAAAAACAGGGTTAAGGGTTCAAGAAAGGTTTGAAATGCCTATATGAAAACTGAAATTTATGCACCATAACTCATGTTCCCTGAAGGAAGGGAACGAGGTGCAACATACTTGCTATGGGAATTGCGCCCCGCGCAATTACCTGAAGGAATATACTCACGCCTTTACGGCTAGGGGTGTCACCGCCGCGCCAGAGGCCCCGCCCTCTGGGTACTTAAAGTCCAACACCCACCATGTTTTCAAATTGCATCGCCATTAATATTTATTAGTTTATTTAAAAATAATACAGGAGCGTTTATTTATATTGTAGAGAAATAACGCTAAATGTGTTATTTCATGATTTATAGCAGATTTTAGCAGAAGCTCCAGGAAAAATCTGCTCCTCTCCATATATGGGCATTCACATGGGCATTCACGTCACTAAAGTGACGCCTTGGAGTTACAGGCGAGCGAGGAAAAGAAAAAGCGAAGCATTTTTAAATATTCCCTAAAGCTGCCTGTTGATTAATCCTGCTGTCGCTCACTCATGTCTATCATATTCTGAGCGAGCATCCACGTAGACATACTAGTTTAATTCGTTTGATCGCGACAAATTCATTCATTTCCGCATCGGCTTTTTATTCTCTCCCCCCGTGACCAGACAGGTCGGGAGTACAGAAAGGCAGCCGCGCAGCGGAGCTCTGCGCGCGTGCTCCCCCGTGCTCCCCGCAACAAGGCTGACGAGAGCAAATACATACACTCGAGGGAGCAAATTACACCGGCACGAATTCGGAACTTCAAAGGTGACCAGCGGAACGAGGAGCCAGAGACGCGCGCGGCTCGCTCCTCTGGGCAGAATGGGTGAGAGCAGCAACGGTCCGCAGCGGTGTTATAAAATAAATAATAAATAAAATCAGAGCGCTGGTCCATATGTACACACAAATGCACCAGGAAATATGCAGTTTTAACTCCCACTCTCTCTCATGAAACTCACTCCTGCCTTCTGCCTTCTGGGTGGAGATGTAACAAAAGTCACATGACACTTCGGGACTCTTCGGCCAGGTTTCCGGATTCATTCGGGAGTGGGGCTTTTTTTGTTTGTTTTTTTAACCCTCGCTGGGCCCAAATGCAAAAATGAAAATAGACATAATATTAAATTACAGTAATTGTCCTATATGGTGAATTGTTACTGTCATGGTGGGTGTTGTCCTTTAAGCGGCCTGCGCCCCTCCATCTTTCTCCAAAATTGCACTCCACAGAGCTTTCAGGATTGAAAGGGCCAGCTATGTTGCACCTCGTTCCCTTCCTTCAGGAAACATGAGTTATGGTGCATAACTTTCAGTTCCCTTTCAATTGGTCTCTCGGTGCAACATACTTGCTATGGGAACGTAATCCATTCACGTCCTTGAAATGCTCAGCAAAGTACAAGTGAGAACATCAGTCCTAAAGGACAGGTATCCCTCAGCTACCGTCTGCAGGGAATGCAGAAGGCACATGCTAAGAGGAAAAAATGCCAAATGCAAGAAACACCAACATGATGTTTCCACTAGGCATATATATATGTATACACCAACTACATACAGCTTAAGCGTGCTCCATCAGTGTGAAAGCTTAACATCCCCTTTTTCTCAATGGGATATCCTGAGAAAACAGGAGGAAAAAATTGACCCACCATGTCACAAGAAATTGGGTGACCGATGTAGAGGTAGAAACCCAAGCCAAGCACAGGGTAACCTCACAAGTCCTTTTTACTTTGTTCTTTGTTTTGGGACAAAGCAACGAAAGCCTTA
>JBBPBX010064739.1:0-15204 GCA_038048925.1 Garcialebias charrua | reverse complement strand
TATATATATATATTTATATATATATATATATATATATATATATATAATATATACAGTATTTTCTGGTGTATAGGTCGCACCTGTGTATAGGTCGCATTGTCCAATTATCACCAATAGATTGGAAAAATCCCTAGATAGGTCGCACTGGTGTATAGGTCGCACCTACGTTTAGCTCTGCTGCAAATGTCTGCCACAGGAGCGCACAGCAAGGCTTTTAAGAAGATTAACACTTAAAAACAATTATTTGTTTGATAAAAATTATAGCAAATATATGTCTGAGCTGAACTTTTCCTTAATAAATGAACGTGTAATTGTGAAATGAGCTGGATTTAATTATTTGTTTCACCGAAAGTGATAACAAGCCATATATAGGTCGCACCTGAGTATAGGTCGCAGGCCTTGAGAAAACCATAAACGACCTATACACCGGAAGGAAATACGGTATATATATATAGCCATCGGACACTATATATATAGTGTCCGATGACTGTGGTGGCGAGTTGAAAGTAGAGGTACACCCAAAAGGTTTTAACTGAAAGTTTCATTAAAATTTGTCAACTGGTTTAAGATATATTTTGCTAACAGATGGGCAAAGCTGACTCCAGATGGTGATAAATGTGAACCAGACAAGAGAACCAGTAAAGAAACAAGCCCAAAAACAGAACCAAACTTACAGATGGAACAGTGTAGCTGCACTGAACTATTTGTCATTTTGTTACTTTTCAGTTGGTAATTGTGTTTGAAAAACGTAATTGTCTGTGTTTTACAGTCATAACTTGGAAAAAACACCAATGGTGTTCCACAAGGTTCTGTAGGTTCTGATTTACATTTGATTCATACTGGTTTTAAATTTAAAATAATACACTGCAAGTACTGTACTGCATTCTGTTAACCCTCACGTGTTTGCAATTGATGCAAAAAAAAAAAGGTCAGGGGCAAAAATAAAATAATTAGTAAAAGTAGTTAAACTGATTCTGTTTAAAAAAAAAAAAGATTTAATATTTATAAGCCATTGACTATTTAAGAACAAAATCTAATTTGTCAGGTTGAATTCTTAAATTTGAAAATGAATCAGGTGGATCAGTTGGTAGAGCTGTTGCATCTCAACGATAAGGTTGCCTGTTCAAATCCAGGCCGGGGGCCTTTCTGGGTGGAGTTTGCATTTCCCTTATCAATCATGTCACTCGGTTTAACATAAATGCTATGGGAAATTGTGCCCCGCGTGATTACCTGAAGGAATACAATCACGCCTTTACGGAAGGGGCGTCAGCGTCACCCCAGAGACACCGCCCTCTGGGTATTTAAGGCGCTGACGCCCATCCATCGTCCTCTTATTGCCCTTCACCTCGCTTAAACCTGAACTCTCTCTCTCTCTTCACGGGACATCTCTGTTGCTTCATCGCTCGACCAGAGGTGAGCTTGCTCCCTACACAGGGTGTGCAGAGAATTATTCCTGCGTACTGCTGGGCTAGCGAAAGTTAGTCCGGCACATTTTTCCTTAACCCCAAAGTTTTTTCTCTCCTCTCTCCGCAGACTACTTCGCTCGACGGCGCTAACTGCGTCACACCGCTACCCCTGCTAATTCGTAGCGGGCTAGCTAGCGAAAGCGACGCGACAGAAGAGACGTCTGAAAAAAAAAAGGATTTTGGAAGGACTCGCCTTATCTCGGACAGGCCTCCGGAGAAAGGAAAGCGAAAGACAAGACTTCCAAAAAAGACCAGCAGAGCGGCGAGCCCAACCTCGCGCGCCTGCCCCAACGGCTGCGGTTTTTCCCTCTCAGCGACGGACACCCACGAGGTCTGTCCCGTCTGCTTGGGAATGCTGCACACGAAGATGGTGCTGGACGCGCCCGACTCTTGCCCACACTGCAGCCAGATGCTGGAGGCGGTGAGGAGGCACCGGGCGGACTTCGTCGCCAAGGCCATGGGCGCTGCTGCGGCGCCAGCAGACCCGGACACTACTGAGCCTCTCACTCCCACGTCGGAGCTCGAGAGCATGGCTCTGGATGACAGCACCCGAGTCGAATGGGGCGACAGCCCAGATGTGCTGGCTCCCATGGTGGACTTAACAGTCGAATTCGACACTTGAGGCATGATGAACGAGGACGAGATCTCGATTTCAGCCTCAGGTGAATTTTCTGCGGATGACGCAGTCGTCAAAAACGAGGAACAGGGAGAGGACCTCTCCCGCACCCCGGCGCCTGTGCTCCCGGAGATTGACTTTTCCATCCCTGCTCTGTTCAACTTGTGTCACAGAGCAACGGACGCACTGCAGATCCCATGGCCGGAGCCTCCACCTCGTCAACAGGTCACGAGGTTGGCATGAAATTATTTTTATTCAAAGCAGCAGGCGGCAACGAGGCAAAGGATGCAGGTCTTTTCGGACTTCCTCACAGAGCTGACTCGCACCTGGTCTCAGCCCAGAGCTCCCATGCTGCTGCCACTCTCGCAGTTCCTCGATGTGGACGGGATGGATGAAGCGGGAATAGCCAATGTGCCTCAAATTGAGGACACGCTGGCGTCTCATCTGGCTCCCAAGTCATCCGGGACAAAACCAACTCTCCCCAGTAAAGCCTGTCGAGCCTCTGCTTCTCTGCTCGAGAAATGCTACAGAGCTCAGGGCCTCATGGCGCGCGCAATGAACGCGTCTGCCATGATGCAAACACACCTGGCTGAAAAACTGCAGGAGCTCCAGGTAACAACGGACAAGCAAGCTGCCGCTGATGTGCTGGATGAAGCCCGCAGGGCAACAGACTTTGTGCTCCGCATGATGGGGACAGCAGCTGTTGCACAAGGCAGAGGCATGGCTGAAGTGGTCATCGTAATACGCCATCTGTGGATGACCCTAACTGACCTCCCGGAGGGACAAAAGATTCCTTTTCTCCACCATTCGATAGAACCGACGGGACTTTTTGGGAAAGCTCTGTATCGAATTCAGACCAGGTTGGACCAGAGGCGAAAACAGGCTGAAGCTCTCCGGGTGGGCATCCCCAGGAGAGCCCCCCCAGGGAGTCAGCTATGGGCAGACTCGTGCAGCCTCGACACCACTCAGCCATACATGCCCCACCGCAAAAGTGGCCGGCATACGAGGCCGAGCACAGGCAGAGACCACCGCCGGGCCCACCTCGGACCGAACACGCCTGGAGTAAAAACAGATTTGTTCCCCGCCAGGTGGTCCGACACAAGGCCTCCTCGGTGAATCGGGACACCAGACAGAAGCGTGCCTGATGAACCAAGCCCGCTCCTTGACTTTACAGGTTCACCCGCCCACGCGGTACGGGAAATGACCTTTTCATGACCAGACTTTGTTTCTAGCACGGTACAAAAAGCTGGTGACTTTGCTTTAGACACGAATCATGTTCTTTCTGCTGTGAGTGACATAAAGTCAAATATGTCATTACACATAAGCACAAATAAAGCTCAAAAACAGCCCCTCTGTTTTCTTGACTCAAAAAAAAAAACCAGTAACATCAGCAGCACGGCCCCGTCTGTTCTTCCAGCCGATATAAAGGGCGGGGGCCATCATCCCCCCTCCCTCGCAGCTCACAGGGTGTTAGCCTAATCAATAAACCCCAGCAGGGTGCCTCGGGTCTGTCTGCAACAGACTGGCCCAGAGGCGCCTGCAAGCAGGCCCGACACTCCTCACAGAGACAGGTGAGGGGGGTCACATGCTCCAGCCCCCGCTCCGTTGTAAACCACGGGGACGGGAATACACAAATCAAACAAACCTGTGACACGTCCGCGCTCCAGGGGTGCGCGCCGACAGAATCTGACGACCCACCTTCCTGGCAACCTATTCAACGGATGCCAGTAAGGGACGGGGGGGCCATGGCAGAAGCCCGCAGGCCAACACCAGTATCACACGTTCACAAAGACAGTTGTGATGAAACTGCAGCGTGTGTAAACACTGAATGCAGAACAGAAATGGCACCAGGGCTGTCACCAACCAATCTAAGATCTGCTCAACACAGAGGACCATCTCGAACAGCTCCACATTCTTGTGCTGAAGCTGTCCCCATATCCTCATTGGACGACACGCCATGCTCAAGCAGTGATCCTGCAGCGTGTGGCCGCGCTCACTGTGCTGACTCAGTTCTGCTCTTAAACGACACCTCCCCACCAGGTGAAACACAGCTCCCCGGAGGTTCGTCGGGCTCCAGAGCTCTGACGAGGCCGGAGACCAGTAAACCAGACCCAACCAGGAAACGGGCTGGAGTCAGGAGATCTGCTCGTATACAAAACTTACAGCCCCTCCGACCCATGACCCCCAACAAAAAGAGGAAAAACAGACATTCTGTTCCGCTTTTGTCTAATAATGACAGCAGATTGCCTCGGCCTCCAAACACTCTCGATCAGAGTAGTATGATGGTACATCTGCAGGAAGGCCCTCTCCCTAACGTGGTGGGCCTTCAAGTGACCTCAGAAATAAGGGCCCTTGAGGGAGAGCTGGTTCCACCACCTGCTCCTCTCCAGGGACCATCCACGTCACCAGAAGGAACAGTCTCGCCACTTAGGCTGAGAACTGTGGAAAATTTCAGCTTGGTGGCGGAGAGGAACAAGCTGGTGGCCTCAGGCCTGCCCGAGAACGTGGTAAATACCCATCAATGCTTGCACGGCACTTCACCTGACTATCTAAAGGACATTCTTGCACCATATTCATCCACCCGGTCTCTACGATCACAGAACAGTAATTTCCTTCATATTCCTCGGACCAAATTGAGGACCATGGGAGACCGAGCATTCTGTGTGGCTGCCCCCCGCCTGTGGAACTCCCTCCCTGACGACCTGAGAGCTCCACAGTCACTGGTTGACTTTAAAAGCAGCATAAAGACCTTTCTTTTTAAGCAAGCCTATTCTGCCTCCACATGATTTTATCTTTGATCTTAGCTGATATCATTATTGATTTTACTTGATTTTATCACTTGTTTTATTTTATTTATTTTTTAAGCAAGCCTAATCTGCATCCACATGATTTTATCTTTGATCTTAGTCGATATTATTATTGATTTTATTTGATTTTATCACTTGTTTTATTTTGATCTTTGCTTTGTTGCACTTTGTAGCACTTTGAGATTTTTATTAATGAAAAGTGCATTATAAATGGAATTCATTATTATTATTATTATTAAAATGCACGAGCTGTGTCGACAGTCTCTCTACACCCGGAAATTGCGTATTTTTGAAGCTTGGTGCACAGAAAGAAATTCTTATTCATGTGACTTGGCCCAGCTCCTCACCTTTCTTCAGGACCTGCTGGAGAAAGATCGTTCTTTCTCAACGATTAAGGTGTTCTTATCAGCAATTTCGGCCTGTCACGGGGGCTAGGGGAGCAGGACGCCTGGCGCGCACGCGCTCATAATAAGATTTATGAAGGACGTGCTAAGGAAGAGACCCCCTCAGCAGGATCTTGACCCCTGGATGGGATCTTAGTATGGTCTTGGGGGCTCTCTGTGATTCCCCATTCGAACCACTGAGCGAGATTAAGATAGATTTATTATCTTATAAGACTGCTCTTCTCCTGGCTCTTTGCTCGGCGAAATGTGTGGGTGACCTCCATGCTTTGTCCGTACACCCGATGTGTACCAGGTTTGACCCTTATGGGTCAAAGGTCACCCTAAGGCCTAATCCTGCGTATATCCCTAAGGTCTTGACTTTGAACCCCAGAAGTCTGGACTTTGATCTCTCTTCTTTTCCACCTGCTCCTGTCCTCACTCAAGAACAGGAAAGGCTGAAGGCTCTCTGCCCCGTAAGAGCTTTAAGTGCTTACATGCATAGAACAGCTGAATGGAGAAAAACAAATCAACTGTTTGTGTGCTTTGTTGCACCATCTACAGGAAAGGCCCTATCAAAGCAGCGCCTCTCACACTGGGTGACTGAGGCCATGAAAAGGACGTACAGTAGCAAAGGTCAACAGGTGCCCTCTGGAGTGCATGCTCACTCCACTCGGGGCTTGGCCACCTCATGGTCACTGTTCAAGGGTGTACCAGTTGCAGACATCTGTGCAGCTGCAAACTGGAGCTCAACAAACACTTTTGCAAAGCATTACAGTTTGGATGTTACTGCGTGTGATGTCACTCAGGCTGTCCTTTCTAACACACAGTAGAAAGCAGCCTTGAGATGCCTGCTGAATAAAGGCGGACGTTCACACTAGCATGCATTTTACTGAGCATTTCAAGGGCGTGATTGAATTACGTTCCCATAGCATTTATGTTGCACCGAGTGACATGACTGATAAGGGAACTGAAAGTTATGCACCATAACTCATGTTCCCTGAAGGAAGGGAACGAGGTGCAACATACCTGGCCCTTTCAATGCTGAAAGCTCGGTGAAGTGCATTTTGGAGGACGATGGATGGGCGTCAGCGCCTTAAATACCCAGAGGGCGGGGTCTCTGGCGTGACGCTGACGCCCCTGCCGTAAAGGCGTGATTGTATTCCTTCAGGTAATCGCGCGGGGCGCAATTTCCCATAGCATTTATGTTGCACCTCGTTCCCTTCCTTCAGGGAACATGAGTTATGGTGCATAACTTTCAGGTTCTCTCTGCGCATGGGTTTCCTCCGGTTTCCTCCCACAGACCAAAAACATGTATGTTAGGCTGATTGGTAACTCTAAATTGTCCCTAGGTGTGAGTGAGAGAGAGAATGGTTGTTTGTCTTATGTGTCCCTGTGATGGACTGGAGACCTGTCCAGGATGTCCCCTGTCTTTCACACAGTGACTGCTATGGGGACCAGTGACCCCTGCGACCTAGTAAGAAAGAAATGGATAAAGATGATGGCTGGATAGATGGATGGATGGATGGATGGATGGATGGATGGATGGATGGATGGATGGGTGGGTGGGTGGATGGATGGATGGATGGATGCATGGATGGATGGATGTGAATCATACATTTTGTAAGAAAAACAGTTCATGAAAATTGTTGTTCTTTCTGCCGTTGTTCCATGCACTGTTTTTGTACTATTAGTGCTTAGAGTATTTCTTAATTCGTATCTTAGACCTTATTACTGTTTTTATTTTACAATTTATTTGACGTAACTGGGACCCTGTGTACACAATTTTGTTTCACCACATGTACCGCATGTGATGCAAATGACAACAAAGAAACCTTGACCTCTATTGTTTTATTCAGTTGTTTGTTACTTTTAAAAAAATCAGTATCTGTGTTTTGCAGCCTTCATAAACAATATTACAGTAAGAAAGTAACACATTTTAACACTTTCATCACTTGTACTGTGTATATTATCACAGCATACTGGTAATGCAGTAACGGGAGTGGTGGCGCAGAGGTTAGAGAAGTTGGGCCTGTGATCGGAAAATCGCTGATTTAACTCCTGGTACTGACCATATCAAAATGTGGATGAGATAGATGAAGCACCCACACCTGCCTCCACCATCATTTGCCCCACTCTAGGCCCTTGTGCAAGGCCCTTAACCCCCGTCATCTGCTCCCCCAGTCGCCCTAGATAGCAGCTCTCTACTGGTAGGTCAGTGGTCTGTGGTTGCATCAGGAATGGCATCCGGCATAAAAATATTTGCCAAGTCTTGAATCGGGTTAGTTTGCCGTGGTGACCCCTGAAGAAGGGAGCAGCTGAAAGAAGAAAATATATATATATTAATACAGTATTTTATTTTGAACAGATATAAGTAGTAAGTAAATCGAACAGGAGCTGTCAATCATTACCTACAGAACATATTACATAAAGCTCACACAGACGGCTCGTTTATTGTGTTTTCTGTCAAACAGAGTTTCAAGCCCTGCGTGTGTTGTTTCCAGACCAGCAAAGACTTTAAAATGACTAAAAGCAAAAGGACACAACGTTTGGTGGTGTGGCTGTCATCGCTGCTGCCCACCTCCATCTATCACAGGGCTGCCTATGGCTCCCTGGAGGCCATGTGCAATGTGCAACCCTCTCGCCATCTTTTCACCCCCGCGGCTCCCAACCCTCCACCCCTGACAGCCTCCACGGCCATTACCGCCCCACCATGAGTGACAGGCATCCAGTTCCGCCTGACTGGAGCCTTTTTCTTCCGACCCTCAAGGACAACTAAGAGGACATATTGTCATCAGCTCATCTCTCTCATTCCCACAAATGCCTCCTCCATGCACGCACACTTACCCCTCGCACGAGCACCCATTCGAACGCAGAGCCAACTGCAACTCACTCACCTGTAACAGCCTCCATGTGACCTTTGCTCGGTGTCCTCGAGTGCCACGCCAGAACCTGTTGGCACAAACTGCCTGCAGGTCTGGCTGTGCCTGCTGCTGCTCATTCACTCCTTTTCCTGTGAGTTTGTTTGAACTCATCTGGGTTGTGGTTGTTAAGAACCACTTCAGACAGGAACCTTGAGCAGAGGAAGTAAACAAGGCTTCTGCGCAGATCGCCTCACGCTCCTGAGCCAGAAAGGTTTTCTTACTGCATAGATTCTTCATCTTGCACTGCAATAATATTAATAATAATAAAAATAAAGTGCAGTATCTTGAGATGTGAGGAGAGACCAGTAGTTTATAGAATCTGTCATACAAAATTAGCATTAATAATACCGTATTTTCCGGTGTATAGGTCGCACCTTTTTGTGTTTTTTTTTTTTTTTTCAAGGCCTGCGACCTATATATGGCTTGTTATCACTTTCGGCAAAACAAATTTAAAAATCCAGCTCATTTCACAATTACGTTCATTTATTAAGGAAAAGTTCAGCTCAGACATATACAGGTAGTCCCCGACTTACGAGCGAGTTCCGTTACAACGAGTTGCTCGTAACATGGAAATCTCGTAATTCGGAACGGCCGCCACGTGTCTCGTAAGTCCGGAATTTCGCTCGTAAGTTGGAACGGTTTTGCTAGCGCGACTACAAACACTCGTTTTTCATCGAAAAACTGCTTACGAGTGCATAAAAATGATCGGAAACGTGTGTCCACATGTTTAGCTAACGAACTGTGGTGAAAAAACACAGAAAAACTCTGTATTTTTTGCGTTTTTTCCAAAAATTCGCCAGCTCGTAAGTCCGGAACCTCGTAGGTCAGAGCGCTCGTAAGTCGGGGACTACCTGTATTTGCTATAATTTTTATCAAACAAATAATTGTTTTTAAGTGGTAATCTTCTTAAAAGCCTTGCTGTGCGCTCCTGTGGCAGACATTTGCAGCAGAGCTAAACGTAGGTGCGACCTATACACCGGTGCGACCTATCTGGGGATTTTTTCCAATCTATTGGTGATAATAGGACAATGCGACCTATATACCAGAAAATACTGTACCTCAAGTGCATTTCTGGGCTGCTTGCTGTGCAGATTTTAACAGCTTATCTCTTTTTGCCAAAATATCAGTGACTGTTTTGTCTTCCTCGTTCTTTGCTGAACTGCTTTTACACTTCTGCATGCTCTTAGAAGTTCTGAAGCTGGCGAGACGTCGGGGAGTCGACACTGAACCTGAGATTAGAGGCTGCTGCTCTCAGCTGCAGTCAGAAACGTCACATTCAAACAGGAAACTCTCCTGAACGTGAAAATATCAAATCCCAGAAATCACGGGATGTGATTTTCAGGAACCGCTGGCGTCTTTCAAAGAATGGTCAGATGTTTTAAAACAGTTTGTTCTAAGAAATACCTGTATGTTCCTAAAAGGAAGGATTGGAGAGGAGTTGCTGCACTGCAAAATAAAATAACATAGAAAAGTGTTTTTTAATTAAACATTTTTTAGAAAAAGTTTTAATTCAAACATGAGCTATTTTTGCCTCAACTTTATGAACCTTTATTGTTTCCCAAATAATGGAGGACCATGTTGATTATCTTAGATTAATTATAGATGGATCATCTGTAAATTAAAATGTTTACCTCATTACATTTTCTACTTAAATTAAACTTTTGGCTGAACTGTTTTTTCTTTAGCGTTTAGGATTAAAACTATTTCTAGTAACCGTTCAACAAGTTTTGCAATATCTTGAAGGTGACATTATGGTCAAATTAATTTGGAAAATAGTGTTTTAATAATTTAAAGATTAAAATAACATTATTTACTTCAGTGTGGTGAATTACAGAACATAATTTGTGCTTCCTTTGTTTCCAAAATACTGTAGTTCTTTGTAATTTCTGGAAATGGCTATTCGGTATTATTTTAATTTAGCAGTAACATTCTATTTCTTACAAGAGAAATAGCATTTTCTGTGAAAATGCAGTGCTCATTGCTGAAGAACTTGCTGAAAAACAGCTGAAATTAGCTAAAACCATGCTGAAATATAGCTGAAATAGAGGAACAAGCTGAGGTTTGCAGAAGAAAGCAGAAAGAAATTAGAACAGAAAGAAATTAGCAAAATGGTAAATGGAGCTTATTTATATAGCACTTTCCAGCCCCCTATGAGGGGCCCCAAAGCGCTTTACAATACCAACCATCCACCCATTCATACACACATTCATACACCGGTAGCGGCAGACTGCCATGCAAGGCGCCATCCAGTCCTACCGGGAGCAACTTGGGGTTAAGTGTCTTGCCCATGACACAACGACACATGGTGTGGGGAACCGGGATTCGAACCTCCAACCTTCCGATCGGGGGACGACTGCCATTACCACTATGCCACGGCAGCAAAATGTAGCTGAAAAGGCAGAAAAAAGCTTAAACTATCAGGAGGAAGTGGAATGAGCTGCAATTAGCTAAAAAATGTGGACATTAGTTGAAAAAGTTAAATTTAGCACAAAACAGCTAAAAGTAGCTGAAATAGCAGGACCTAGCAGAAAAAAGCTGATAGGAGTTGAAATTAGCAGAAAGAGCTTATTTGGGCTGAAAGTAGCAGAAATTACCAAAAATAACTTGAATTTATCTGAAAACAGCTGAAATTAGCTGGAAAATGCTGAAATGCCTAAAAAAAGTAGCTGAAAAGGTAGAACAAGCTGAAATTAGCAGAAGAAAGCAGAAAGCACAAATGTTTACCCGATTAGACTGAAAGAAGCAGAAATAAGGAAAGTGGATATTATCTGAAAATAAGCTGAAATTAGCAAAGCACAGCTGAAAAGTTGCAAGAAAAATTCTAAATGAAGCTTAAAATACCAGAAGGAAGTAGAGAGAGCACATAGTTGCTGAATTAGGCTGAGATCAGTTGAAATTAGTGCAAAAAATGTGGAATTAGCCAAAAAAGTCAAATTTAGCATAAAACAGCTAAATAGTAGCTGAAATAGCAGAAAAAGCTTAAACGCAGAAATAAGCTGAAAGGAGCTAAAATCAAGCTAAAATCAACAGAAAGAAGCTAAAGGGCGAGGCAGAGCTCCGCGCTGGACCGTGCCCCGCGCCACGCGCGCGCGGCGCGTGGGGTGTTCACAGCAGAGCACAGCGTGAAGCAGCCTGTGGCTCCAACGTTTTCGCTACTTAATGTCATTTGAGCAGAAGCAGGGCGGAGCGTTTAGCTACGGGACAAAATGAGGTCGCTGATTGGTCATTTGCTGACAGCCTACTGATTTGATTGACAGGTTGGGTCTGAGAACAAGTTCATTCATTCCTCCTCATCGGAGGAGGAAGTGAATGGTGACCGCTTCAAGCGATCACTTGACTTTTGGCAAAAAAACAAAAGAAAAGTCCAGATCAGCGATGAAGAAGAGGAATTGTGTCACACAAAACAGTCCGCCACCAGGGCAGTTTATTGAGAGACACCGCGCGCGCGTGAGCAGTCGTAAAATTTGAGCTTGGCATGTTCGCGCGAACGTTCAAAGGCTTGTGCCGCGGCACTCGCTCAAGCGTGGCACCGCGTGGCATCGCGCTCGCGCTAGCGCGGAGCTATGCCTCGCCCTTAAGAAGCACAAAAATGTTGTAGTTAGAAAAAATATTCTAAAAGGATTAAAAAACAGCTGCAAAGAAATCTGAAAATAACTGAAAAAAGTTAAATTTTGCACAAGGCAGCTAAAAGAAGCTGAACCAGAACAAAATGTGAAAGGAGCAGTAAAATGTTGTAAACCGGTCTAAAGATTTGAAGGATGTAAAATAAGCTCAATTCATTTTCTATGAGAATAAAAAAGGCAGAAAAGGCTAAATATTTCAAAATGTTAAAGTTGCACAAATAACAAAAGCCTAACACGAGCCTGAACGAGCTGAACATTTTGACATGTGATCTGTTGAAACATTCTGAATTTAAGTAGTAAGTACATAAAGGTAATCTCATGAGTCTGTTGTTTGTGCTGGTGTTTTTTGATGCGTTCATTAATCTACATGTATATGTAAATAACACTAAATATGCTTAATACCTCACAGGACAGTATCATATTGCAAGTAGTTTCTCTCAGTTAAATGTTCACATATTCCACAGGAGCTGACGAACATCAAACATAGAAAAAAGGAAAATTAAATGTTTCTATTACTGCAAAGGAATGCTGCTGTGTATAAGTAGTATTGTCTTTTTGTTGTACTTCCTTGAAATCGTGAACTAATAAACATCCCATTGGTTCTGTTCTGAAAAAAGAGCAAATGTTTGGAAGAGTAGATTCAGATAAATCAAAATCTTAGCTGAAGTTTCAGTTTTATCTTCAGCTATATGCTATATGTTCCCAGGATCCTATTTTTTTTATTTATTTTTATTTTTTTACCCTGTGAATGAACTGGTAGTCCTGCTCAGGGTGAACCCCGCCCCTCGCCCAGTGATCCCAGCACAGCACCTGCTTCCCTGTGACCCTGCACAAAACGGCAGGTGACGAAAAAAGATGGATGGATAATTTTTTTGAACATTTGCTATTGACCACATCTTTCAGGTGCAAATACAACACCTGAAAGATGTGGTCGCAGTCATCCGTCGGCCTGGCGGAGAGTGTCAAATCTGAGATTGAAGAATGAATCATGCAGACGTATTTTTCTAACTTTCTTTACTGTAGTTCTCTGCCAGATGCACAATACTACACCCCTGACTAAAAGCAAGTCTTAACTCCTGTGCACATTGTATTGTATTGTGTTGTATAATTTTATTCATTTCATATTAAAACAATAACAATTTTTTTAAAGAAAAAAATTAAACAAAAACATAAAATGAAAGGAAGCAGAAGAAGAAAACATTTCGTATCATATCTGCTCCTTATCAAACAATAAATTCAAACTAACAATTCAAACATTACAGTAATATACTTATTTGTAATACAAAAGTATATCGTCTCATCGGAAATATACAATCACATCAAAATACCTATTATAATTTGTTAAATTAGAATTAACTTAAATGTAACTCTTCAACAGAATAGTTTTAATCATTTTCTTAAATATTAGTATGGACTTCACATTTTTTACATTGTCCTTTAGTCCATTCCAAAGATCAATTCCTCTTATTGTAGTAGACCTACCCTTTAAACTGATTCTAAACTTAGGTTTAACAAACATTTCTGTTCCCTTTAAATTATAGCAACTAATCCTTTTCACAAAATAGGTTTGAATGTTAGATGGCAGTGAGGAAGTATGAGCCTTATACATAAAGAATATTATAATCAACCAAATCATAAAACTTAAGTGATTTCAATTGACAAAATAAAGTATCAGAAGGATGACAATAAGATTTCCGCATTATAATTCTTACAGCTCTTTTTTGCAAAATGAAAATAGGCTTAGTTGTTGTCCTACATGCTGTACCCCAAACATTTATGCAATAAATTAAATGCGGAACTATAATTGTGTTATAAAGCAAGTGTAAAGCATTATTATTTAACAAATCCCTTACTCCATACAATACTGCAATTGATTTAGATATTTTAGTTTTAACCACAGATTAACACATGTATGAGTGTGAAGAAGAAGCCATGTTATTGTAAACAGGAGGATGTCTGAGTTGACCTGGAAGAAGTATCTGGGATCCAAGCTGCTCCAAAACGGCTTGGAGATTTTTATGCTTTTAGTTTCTTCCTGGGTTTTATGAGGATGTTATGAGAATGTTTTATTGAGTCTCTTCTAACTTTCACCTTGATAAAAGTTCCATCTTATCGTATCATCTGTTGGTTTGGACTTTTGACATGCAAATACATGAGTTATTAATTTTGTTAATTGATAATCATTGTTTGAATTGATTGTTGTATATATTTTTGTTTTAAGAAGGGGCAGATATCATAAGAATTTTTATTCTTCTTCTGCTTCCTTTCATTTTAAATCTGTTTTTTGTTTCTTTCTCCATATGCTTTGACATTGTTTCTTTTGCGTTTTAAATTTGAAATGAATTAAATTAAATTAAAATAACAAATACAGGAACAAACTCTCGGGGATTGTCAGAATGTGCAGGAAAACCTGCTGGTATAGCCCTACAGAACTTCACTGACCTACACAAGGCGAGGTCAGTGAACAAGGCCAGGCTGATTCTGGCAGATCCTGATCACCCACTCCACGGTGAGTTCAGGTCGCTTCCATCTGGACGCAGGTATCTGCTGCTTAGATGTAGGACGAACGGACTGAAAAACTCATTCATCCCTGTAGTGATCAGGCTTCTCAATGAACAATGATGATTTCTGTAGTTATTTTAATGCCTCCATGTCTTGTCTAGTGTGGATGCTCTGTGTGCCTACTGACTGTAAAACAAATGGCCCCTTGTGGATAATAAAGATTCTTGAACTTGAACCTGAACTAGGTATTAATGTTTACTTCATTAGCTTCAGTTGGCTCATTACCAATGTGTTATTGTCACTGTTTTTTTTCCTGCATTGTCCCATGAATTGATAACCGTCTTCACGCCTAAATGACCTGAGCTGCAGCAACAAGACACGGAAAAAACTTGTTGAAACGAAAGACTCCTGATTATCAACAGATCTGTTTGAGTCACTAGTTGTTTCTCCATTAAAATGTATTGGCTGCACCTGTGTTTGTGCATCGGCACCCGCATTAAGGAGCTCCGTCCAACAGGTCCAACTTTGTGAATGCGACCACACGCTACACCTGAATAGTAAATCTGGTCCTCGGTGTTTCCCAAAGTATGTCAGGTGGAGTTAGCTCGGCTGCCAGCGAGATGAGAAAAAACCTTGAGAGATGTGGCTGAATTCGGGAAAGTGGAGCAGAGCGTTAATTCGGGCGGAGCGCGGTGGTTGTGTTTGCGATGCTTTATTTGCATCATCTGGTTTATTCATTTGTCACAATCACCGTCTCGTTCACGGCCGACGAGCAGAAAGCAATGTGCACTCACGTTCATTCAGGTGAAGAACGAGATGATACTTCTCACTGTTGCACTGCTGATTTGTTGGAGCCGGCCTTGTTCGCTGCCGCACCTCACGCGCC
>JBBPBX010064738.1:8036-20167 GCA_038048925.1 Garcialebias charrua | reverse complement strand
AACCACTAGACTGAGGAACAGCTTCTACCCTGAGGCTGTTAGACTCATGAATATCTAACCAGAATAATCACTGTGAAATATCACATCATGTTGCTGCTGATCTGTTTCATGTTGCTGCTGATCTGTTTCATGTTGCTGCTGATCTGTTTCATGTTGCTGCTGATCTGTTTCATGTTGCTGCTGATCTGTTTCATGTTGCTGCTGATCTGTTTCATGTTGCTGCTGATCTGTTTCATGTTGCTGCTGATCTGTTTCATGTTGCTGCTGATCTGTTTCATGTTGCTGCTGATCTGTTTCATGTTGCTGCTGATCTGTTTCATGTTGCTGCTGATCTGTTTCATGTTGCTGCTGATCTGTTTCATGTTGCTGCTGATCTGTTTCATGTTGCTGCTGATCTGTTTCATGTTGCTGCTGATCTGTTTCATGTTGCTGCTGATCTGTTTCATGTTGCTGCTGATCTGTTTCATGTTGCTGCTGATCTGTTTCATGTTGCTGCTGATCTGTTTCATGTTGCTGCTGATCTGTTTCATGTTGCTGCTGATCTGTTTCATGTTGCTGCTGATCTGTTTCATGTTGCTGCTGATCTGTTTCATGTTGCTGCTGATCTGTTTCATGTTGCTGCTGATCTGTTTCATGTTGCTGCTGATCTGTTTCATGTTGCTGCTGATCTGTTTCATGTTGCTGCTGATCTGTTTCATGTTGCTGCTGATCTGTTTCATGTTGCTGCTGATCTGTTTCATGTTGCTGCTGATCTGTTTCATGTTGCTGCTGATCTGTTTCATGTTGCTGCTGATCTGTTTCATGTTGCTGCTGATCTGTTTCATGTTGCTGCTGATCTGTTTCATGTTGCTGCTGATCTGTTTCATGTTGCTGCTGATCTGTTTCATGTTGCTGCTGATCTGTTTCATGTTGCTGCTGATCTGTTTCATGTTGCTGCTGATCTGTTTCATGTTGCTGCTGATCTGTTTCATGTTGCTGCTGATCTGTTTCATGTTGCTGCTGATCTGTTTCATGTTGCTGCTGATCTGTTTCATGTTGCTGCTGATCTGTTTCATGTTGCTGCTGATCTGTTTCATGTTGCTGCTGATCTGTTTCATGTTGCTGCTGATCTGTTTCATGTTGCTGCTGATCTGTTTCATGTTGCTGCTGATCTGTTTCATGTTGCTGCTGATCTGTTTCATGTTGCTGCTGATCTGTTTCATGTTGCTGCTGATCTGTTTCATGTTGCTGCTGATCTGTTTCATGTTGCTGCTGATCTGTTTCATGTTGCTGCTGATCTGTTTCATGTTGCTGCTGATCTGTTTCATGTTGCTGCTGATCTGTTTCATGTTGCTGCTGATCTGTTTCATGTTGCTGCTGATCTGTTTCATGTTGCTGCTGATCTGTTTCATGTTGCTGCTGATCTGTTTCATGTTGCTGCTGATCTGTTTCATGTTGCTGCTGATCTGTTTCATGTTGCTGCTGATCTGTTTCATGTTGCTGCTGATCTGTTTCATGTTGCTGCTGATCTGTTTCATGTTGCTGCTGATCTGTTTCATGTTGCTGCTGATCTGTTTCATGTTGCTGCTGATCTGTTTCATGTTGCTGCTGATCTGTTTCATGTTGCTGCTGATCTGTTTCATGTTGCTGTTGATCTGTTTCATGTTGCTGTTGATCTGGTTCATGTTGCTGCTGATCTGTTTCATGTTGCTGCTGATCTGTTTAATGTTGTTGCTGATCTGTTTCAGGTTGCTGTGTTCATTCTTACTCATCTGCTCACACCGACTCATGTTGGTGCCTCTGTTCAGTGTATTGTTTTTATTGTTTTATGCTACTAGTGCTTAGTGTATATTTAGTTATGTTTTTCTTAGTTCATATCTTAGATATTATTACTGTTTTTCTTTAATGTTTTATTATTTGATGTAGCTGGGACGCTGTATACACAATTTTGTTCCACCACATGTACCACATGTGGTGCCAACGACAATAAAGAATATCTGAATCTGTTTTATATTTCTACCTGTTTTGTGTTTGTAATAATTTATATACTTGGCAAGTGTTTTTGTCTTTCTTCCAAAAGAAAGTACACCTGCACTTACAGTATATCTGGACCTGCCATTCTGTGTTTGTCTCTCCTTCCTCTCCTCTCAAACCCCCAGCCGGTCAATGAAAATAGCTGCTTGTCCTGAGCCCGGTTCTGCTGGAGGTTTCTTCCTTTTAAAAGGAAGTTTTTCCTTTCCACTGTTGCCATTTTGCTTGCTCCGGATGGGAGACTGAGATGAAGTGAAGATTCAACGAGTCTGCTGGCTTTCTTAGATAGAGAACTTTAGCATTGGCTTTTTTTTTTTATGATACAGTGCGCTGAGACAACTTTGATTGTGACATGGCACTTTATAAATAAACTGAAGAGAACTGAATTAAATTATTTCTGATACTTTAATTTAAAATATGTCCTTTGGTTTATGAAATTCATTTCCTTTTGCCTTTGGCAGTAAGCAATAATAAAAATTAACAAATAACCACTGAATGACAGTTACCAACCAAAAATTAGAGTGTTTGACTAAAATTAACATAACATTATATTTTTTATGTTGTTTTTTTTTATGTTAGCAATCAATTGAAATGTCATAAATTCGGCAGAACACTGAAATCCCCTGTTTGCTGTCATGTTTTGCTGTTTGATCAGGTCTAAAAGTCTCTTTCAAATGCAATGTTTGGATTTCAGTGGAAAATTAAAAGCAACTTTACCAAAGTGCTGCCAAATCTAATCCTTCATCTTTACATCCTGCATCAGACTTGGATGGAGGTACAGTAATTGGAAAATTAGATCTGCCTTTGGAAGTTCCCCGGGCCATTTCTTATCGTGTCTCTTAGAAGGAAATAGCGGAGGGAGAGTTATGTTGCCGTTATGTTGTTTTGCAATAATTTTAGGCAGGTGGTACATAAAAAAACACCTAATGATGCCAACACTCAGTGTTCTCCAACAGATCGTTCCATTTTAACAACTAGAGGAAAGTTGTTCAGTTCACCAGTTAGTGGTTTTATTACCATGGCTGATGGGTGTGTCATATAGGAACCATCCTGAGTTATGTCTTTACAACTAAATAAATATTACATCACATCAAGTTATGTACAGTATACATATTTTAAACCTTAGTCATGCTCCTGGATCTTGTTGTTTTCGTTGTTAGCTGGGATGCTTCATGCTCATCATCAAACATCTGGAATTATCATCATTTCCTGCAGAAGTTTGGCTCCAGACAACAGAAGCTGCTGTCTTGCACAATCATGCTTCTGAAAGCAGTAATGATGTCGTTAGCTTTCCACTAGGCCTGGCTTTTGTATAATAAACAATGACACAGTGTTATATGACTTGTCAGTTTTTTCCTGAGATTTAAGACTTGTTAAATACAAAAAGGTCTTGGAAATTAAGGATTACCTTTTTTGTTGTGACAGTAAAATACATATTGTTTTCACTGGAAGACTAACAAAGGCCATAAGGGACACATGCAAATCAGGCAAACACAAAAACACTGGGATGCATTTTATATTTAAAATGCAGCTGATTAACATTTTTTATGGCAATATTGAAAATAAGTTATTTTAATCTATTGTCTGAGGCAGAGATTAATCAGTTCAAGTTTAAGGAGAAATTAAAATGTGTCTACTTTCACTGCTGTTGTGTTTTCAGTTTTGTCTTCTTGATAACAATGTTCACTCCAGGTGATGTTCATGACCACACTGGCTTTAAATACAGAGGTTTTGACAATATGCTTGTAGAATGAAGAAAACATATATATTCACTTTTTACAGGACTTATGGAGACCTTTGTGAAAGATAGGCTAATGTGTAGTGGTAACCCATGAGGTCTGAGCACCTTCTGACAGGTGTTTACGCTAACCATGAAGCTATGTAATAAATGCTGACCGACCTCTATCAAAAAATAATGTGAGTCCTTGTAACAATTGTTATTCCCCTCACTCGAAGAAAAGACAAAGAATCTTGGTCATTTAAATACACAATTCTGTAACGTTTATTTTCAGCTTGTGAACAATAAACCACAGTGTGAAATTATGGCAAATATGAAATATGAATGAATAACCAAGTAATGCTATTTCAAAAGGTGAATGACGTAAATAGTCTAAAGACCTTGAGAAGAGGTATGTTCAATTTGGACTAAAGTTTTAGCTCTAACGTTAAAATTTAGGTAAACTTTATCTCAGATTCGTGAACTTAAATTATGTCAAAGGAAACTCGGTTGGCACTTGTTTCATCAGAAAGAAGACGTTTTATCCTTCTACGAAAGACCATCTCTCATTACCACAAAGGATGTGATGCAAAAAGTTGAAGGTCCAAGCTATTACTTAGACTTTCTCCATTTCTCAGTTGACTCTCAAAGTCAACTCTCTGCAGCTCACGTGCAACACTTCAGCCAGCTTCAGACAACTTCCTCAATCCTGAGACTTCTTCTCGCAACAGACTTCTTCAACAACTCTACATCAACAACTCTTCTGGTGTATTACCTGACGCCAGGAGAGACCGTGCCCTTCATCTTAACCAATCAGAGTGATATCACAGTGGGAGTGAACTGCATAATTAATGTTTTATTTATAAAATTTCCTCTCAAGCTCTTTAAAAAAGGAACACAATAACTTTAGTTAAAAATGGTGACACTTTGTTTTTACATAAAATCCTTTAGCCATGCAATTTGATTCTTGACACACACACACGCGCACACACACACACACACACACACGCACACACACACGTACACATTGAAAACGGTGGGTTACTTCCTTCATTATCACAGCAATGACGGTTTTTGTTAGTATGGCAAAATTTGTACTTTGTTAAATATTTCGCTTTGGAGACTCCAAGTATGTCTCTTCCCAGGAAAGATAGTTGCTTATCCCAAAGGGTGGTTTATTAACACAGAGGGTTAGTTATCATACAGTATGGAGCCAGGATGGTCCAGGATGTCGACCTGAATTGTAGATTTAGCAAAGAGGGAGGTTAAAGGTCCACTGACATCATCTTACAAATTTGCATGAAATGATAGAAGATATATATATTTTATCATTCCACTATATTTGTTTTTGCAAACAAAATGATAAATTAATGAAAATTCCTTCCAAACCGAGTCTAAAATTAAAAACAGCTTTTCTCTCTGAAAATTCCGACTACAAGCGAATGCCACATTTGTGACGTAGGAAGGAGAACGTCTTTAGAATGCCCCATATAAATATTCATGGCGTACAAGAAATAAAACAACAAAATTATCAATCTAAGTTAAGATTTGAGCTATTTGTCTTTAGTTTTGGAAGCAGGACGTTAGATGAGCAGAAACAGCAGGTTCTATTTTAGGTCTGCACCCGTATGTATTTGACTCTTACCTGTGTGATGAGTTCCACTGCCTGCAGCTCTGCCTGCAGCTCTACCTCCTGATTGTCCGCTGGTTTCCACCAGCTGGCGGCCATCCATCTGATGAGGACCTTCCACTATTTAAGGCTGCAGTCTAGTGTGACTCATCGCTGGAGCATTGATTCCTGTTTTTGTCATCCTGTCTCCTCGACTCCTGTTTGGTTCCGAATTCCCGTGGTCCTGGTTTCAGTCCTCCGTGCCTTGCCTTCCAGCCACACGCCCATCAAACCTGTACCGACTCTTCCCCTGGATTCTGTCTCTGATGATATCGGGTGGATCTCACCCACACTCAGCACCTCCATCTGTAAGGAAGCACAAACAATCACAATAGAACGCTGCAAGTGGACTCCACTGATCCAACTCTCTTTCCCCCAGGATCTCCAAGAGATGAACCACTGTAAATAATTGCACTGTGAATAATAAACATCACTATTCTTTCTAACTGTATCTTGTCCTTTCTGGTCTCGTACAACTCTGGGTTCCCCGTGTCGTGACAGAAATGCTCCAGCCAGACAACACCCAGAACGAGACCAGAAGTGAACAGACTGCCTCCTCATCCGAGATGGACCGCATCAACCAACTGGAAGGAATGCTACATCAGATTCTAAAACAACAACAGGAGGCTCAGAACAATATGAGAGAACTGGGAGGTATGGTGTTTTCTCTTAACCAAAAACTCTCACCTTCCCCAGCTTCTAAAACTCCTCCAGTGTCCAAGACGGAACCCAAGGACTCTGCCTCAAACCAACAGGTACTGTAATTACCAAACCATCAGAATATTTTTCCGGCGACCTGGTGGAGGGTTTTTGTTGAAAATTAAACTCGCCTTCAAAGGAGCACCACAGTTATTTTCAATCGACATCGCCAAAACAACATATTTCACCAACCAGCTGAAAGGTGACGCATTTCGTTGGGTTAATTCATTCCTACAATTCCACGACTTGATTACGTTTCATTTGATACCTTGTTAGGAAAGTTTTGCCGAATTTTTGACCGTCCCTTGCAGATGCCCAACGCCATAAAGCGACTCCTGGGGCTACGTCAGGGCCGGCGACCAGTGGCTGAATACGCCCTCGAGTTCCGCATCATCGCTGCACAAACGGGGTGGCCCAACACAGCACTGCAAGGTACTTTCCTAAATTCTCTTTCTGACCCTTTAAAGGACCAAATCGCCAAAAGAGACGAACCAGAGGGTTTTGACGAGCTGATCGAACTGGCTGTCTCGATCGATGAGCGCTTCCGGGAACGAAGAAGAGAGCGGGACTACACTTCCCACAACCGCTTCACTTCCGGGTTCATGACACCAGGTGAGCTCCATGCCTACAAAAGTCTGTCAGCGAACTACAAGAACCAAGAGGCACCCGCTGCCGGTCTGTCCCCTAAACCTCCAGTAGAGAAGTATTCTGTCCTGCCTGAATCTGAACCAATGCAGATTGGTCGAACTCGATTAACCCCTGAAGAGAGTCAGAGATGTTTCAATTCCAAGCTTTGTATGTATTGTGGCAGACCTGGCTATTTTCTTGCTAACTGTCCATTTAGGGGAAACGAGAACGCCCACCAGTAAGGAGAACTTTACTGGTGGGTACTTCAGCATTCTGTTCTGCACATCGTTTAATGCTCCCTACCATCATCCAAATAAATCATGATTGTCACTCTGTGTCAGCTCTTATTGACTCTGGTGCAGAACAAACTTTAATAAGTTTGGATCTAGTCAGAAAATTTTCACTACCCACTCTTGAAATTCCTTCCATTTCTATTGCTGGAGTTACTGGTGAGACCTTAGCCAGTATCTGCAGTAAAAATGTTAGATTACACCTGATAACATCAGGAAATCATCATGAGATGACAGATTTTTTTGTATTTGAGTCTCCCCGCACCCAGTTGATCTTGGGTTACCCATGGCTTCAAGAACATAACCCACACATAAATTGGAAATTGAGAAGAATTGAAGGATGGAGCGATAATTGTTTAAAAAACTGTCTACGCTCTGCTATCACTGTCCAACCTCCTGAAAGTACTCCTCAAGAGGCGACTGACATTTCCATGGTTCCCCCTGTTTATCACGACCTGGCCCCGGTGTTCGACAAACTGCAAGCTCTTTCTCTTCCTCCTCACCGACCTTACGATTGTGCAATCAACCTCCTTCCTGGGTCACCCTTGTCTGCCAGTTGATTGTACAATCTGTCGGGTCCTGAACGGGAATCCATGAGAAATTATATTGAAGAGTCCTTAGCTTTAGGCATTATTCGCCCCTCCACTTCTCCTGTAGGGGCGGGATTCTTTTTCGTTTCCAAGAAAGATGGGACACTTCGTCCCTGCATTCGATTATCGGGGTCTTAATAATATCACAGTTAAAAATAAATATCCGCTCCCCCTCATTGACTCCATTCACAAACAACTACAATCTGCCACTATCTTTACGAAACTAGACCTCAGGAATGCATACCATCTGGTTTGTCTAAAGGAGGGAGACGAATGGAAAACAGCTTTTAAGACCCCGCTTGGACATTTTGAGCATCTAGTCATGCCATTTGGGTTGACCAACGCCCCTGCTGTTTTTCAAGCCCTGGTGAATGACGTGCTCCAGGACTTCATTGGTGATTTCGTTTTTGTGTATTTAGATGACATTCTCATCTACTCCAGGGATTTAAAGGAGCACATTCAAAGGGTTAGGACCGTGTTACAGAGACTACATGAGAACCAACTGTTTGTTAAAGGGGAGAAGTGTGAGTTCCACATCACCTCTGTATCTTTCTTGGGATTCATATTTGAATGGGGTTGTTACAGAACTGACCCAGCTAAGATTGAGGCTGTGGTAGACTGGCCAGTTCCCGATTCTTGGAAACAGCTCCAGCGTTTCCTTGGGTTTGCCAACTCTTATAGAAAATTCATAAAAGATTACAGCCAAATTGCTTCTCCTCTCTCCCAACTAACATCCACTAACATAGTTTTCAAGTGGAAACCTGAGGCTAATGCTGCATTCAACAAGCTCAAATCGTTGTTTTCCTCAGCACCAGTTTTGTGCCACCCAGATCTCAAGCGCCAATTCTGGAGGTGGATGCCTCGGACTCAGGGATTGGAGCTGTACTCTCCCAAAGGTCTCCAACAGACAATAAGGTACACCCATGTGCGTTTTTCTCTAAACGTTTATCCCTTGCTGAAAAGAACTATGATGTGGGAAATCGAGAGCTACTGGCCGTCAAGTTGGCATTAGAAGAGTGGCGTCACTGGCTGGAAGGCACGATAGCCCCCTTTCTAATATGGACTGATCACAAGAATCTCACGTACCTCAGGGATACGAAGCGGATAACTCCTAGACAAGCACGTTAGTCTCTGTTTTTTAACAGTTTTAACTACATCTTGACTTACAGACCCGGTTCAAAGAACATTAAACCTGACGCTCTCTCCTAACAGTTCGCCTCCCCAGACAGTACAGAGATGGAGGAGAGCATCATTTCCCCCGCTTGTGTGGTAGAAGCCCTCACTTGGGACATTGAGAATGAGGTATGTGAGGCTCAGAAAGATGAACCTGATCCTGGCACTGGACCCCCCAGGACCCTCTTTGTTCCCTCTAGTATGAGGGCCAAGGTATTTAACTGGATACACACCCATAAGTTTTCCTGTCATCCTGGTGCTTCTCGTATGATCTCTCTTACCAAGGCTCATTTCTGGTGGCCCAACCTCACTGACAATGTGTAGGAATTTGTAGCAGCCTGTCCCACTTGTGCTCGCAATAAGACTGGTAATCAACCACCAGCCGGCCTGCTACAACCCCTACCAACTCCTAGTCGTCCTTGGTCTCACATTTCGGTGGACTTTGTCACGGGTCTGCCCCCCAGTGAAGGTAACACCACCATTCTGACGATTGTTGACAGATTCTCTAAGGCAGCTCATTTTGTTCCCCTGCCTAAGCTCCCTTCTGCGCTTGAGACCGCCCAGTTAATGGTCCAGCATGTTTTCCGACTCCATGGGATTCCTTCAGAAGTGGTCTCGGACCGTGGTCCCCAATTTGTCTCCCAGGTCTGGTAAGCTTTCTGCAGGACGTTGGGGGCGTCCTCTAGCCTCACATCAGGACACCACCCGCAATCCAATGGCCAGGCCGAGTGCTGTAATCAAGACCTTGAGACTACTCTTCGTTGTGTCGTCGAGAGGAATCCTTCGGCCTCGAGCCAGCACTTGGTGTGGGTAGAGTATGCCCACAATACACTTAAATCATCTGCCACGGGACTGTCCCCTTTTGAAGCCTCCCTTGGTTAAGCCCCACCGCTTTTCCCCAGCCAGGAGACAGACGTCTCTGTCCCCTCTGTGCAACATCATTTTCGCTGATGTCGACGTGTCTGGCGACAGGTTAAGGCGGCTCTGACCCGGACGGCGGCCCGAAATAAACTGTTTGCTGATTGCCACCATGCGCCGGCTCCTGTCTACCAGGTGGGTCAGGGGGTGTGGCTCTCCACCAGGAACATCAACCTCAAGGACACGCCTAGGAAGATGGTGCCCCAATTCCTTGGTCTTTTCCTGTTACCAAGGTTGTCAATCCTTCTGCTGTGCGTCTGCGACTTCCTCGTTTCATGAGAGTCCATCCTACCTTCCACGTCTCTCAGGTCAAGCCAGTTTCTACGAGTCCCCTGTGCCCTCCTGCTGACCTCCCTCCGCCTGCCCGGTTGATTGACAATCACCCTGCCTTCAGCGTCAGGACTATTCTGGACGTGCAACGTCGGGGACGTGGGTTCCAGTATCTTGTCGACTGGGAGGGTTATGGACCTGAGGAGCGGTCGTGGATCCCTCGGTCCTTCATCCTGGACCCCAGCCTCATCACGACGTTCTTCAGGGATCACCCCGAGAAGCGTCTCAGGCCGCCTGGGGGCGGTTCTTGAGGGGGGGGTACTGTGATGAGTTCCACTACCTGCAGCACTACCTCCTGATTGGCCGCTGATTTCCACCAGCTGGCGGCCATCATCTGATGAGGACCTTCCACTATTTAAGGCTGCAGTCTAGTGTGACTCATCGCTGGAGCATTGATTCCTGTTTATGTCATCCTGTCTCCTCGACTCCTGTTTGGTTCCGAATTCCCGTGGTCCTGGTTCCAGTCCTCCGTGCCTTGCCTTCCAGCCAAACGCCCATCAAACCTGTGCCGACTATTCCCCTGGATTCTGTCTCTGGTGATATCGGGTGGATCTCACCCACACTCAGCACCTCCATCTGTAAGGAAACACAAACAATCACAATAGAACGCTGCAAGTGGACTCCACTGATCCAACTCTCTTCCCCCCAGGATCTCCAAGAGGTGAACCACTATAAATAATTGCACTATGAATAATAAACATCACTATTCTTTCTAATTGTATCTTGTCCTTTCTGATCTCGTACAACTCTGGGTTCCCCGTGTCGTGACAACCTGTTAAGGAAGCAGGGAGCTCAGTCCGAGGGGAGGCAGCTTTATTTTTCATTCAACCTTTATTTAGTCAGGTAAATCTTTTGAACCTCATGGGCTCATTTACGAAAGCGACCTGCTAAAACTAAAGAACAATGAACAGCAATGGTAGAATTTCCTTAAACAATAAACAATAAACAAACAAACAATAAACAATAGAATTTTTTTTTTTTTTTTTTTAACAAAGTATCAAAAAACTAGCAAAACATTATAAGGTAGACGTATAAAATCAAAGACAGGAACAAATCTGCATTGGTTTTTGCCAGGATTCCAACAGATTCTGAAAACCATTTAGAGAAGTCAAGGTCGAGAGCTTCAGATCTTTTTGTAAGATATTCCATGAAGCAGGAGCGGAGTAGGAGAAGGCCCTTTTTCCAAGTTCAGTCCTCACTGACGGAACACTGCAGGTAATCATGTCCTGAGAGCGCACGCTGTAGCTGCACTCACGCAAAGACATGTAGGAGGAGATGTATGAGGGCAGCAGACCAAGAAGTGATTTAAAGATGAAAATGTACCAGTGGAAGAGTCTGCGTGAGGTTAATGATGTCCAATTAACCAGTGAATACAGGGTGCAGTGGTGGGTACGATAATCACAACCAGTTATGAATCACGGGGCCGCGTAACTAGTTAACATGTCGGAGTCTCGTTCGTTATCGGAATTATTATTTATTCCATTTTTGACGAAGATCTTACAATCTTTTGGGAAAGTGAAAAGGCTCACTTGTTCACTGATGATATTAGAACACCCAAATGCGACACACCGAACCGGCATTTTTTAAGTTTTACACAAAAAAAAGGCGATCTGGCTGAGAATGAATATGCGTTAATGGCAGACAAAGACTGAAGGTCCTACTTCCTCACAAATGTTGCATTCGCTTGTAGTCTGAATTTTCAGAGAGAAAAGCTGTTTTTAATTTTAGACGTTTGGAAGGAATTTTCATTACTTTACCATTTTGTTTGCAAAAACAAACATAGTTGAATGATAAAATATATGTCTTCTATCATTTCATGCAAATTTGTAAGATGATGTCAGTGGACCGTTAAAGAGACATGGTGTCTCTGAGGACGTTCTTTCTTTTTGAGGGACCCTGAGTTGGACACTACAGATGGGTATCACTGATCCAGAAAATTTTATTTATTAATAATCTGTAAACTTAGGCAAACATATCTAAATTATGTACTTTTTATTAGTACAGGAGATTTATTTTTAGCATGTGGCCTAATATTTAGAAACAGTGATATATATATATATATATATATATATATATACAGGTATTCCCCGATTTACGAGCGAGATCCG
>JBBPBX010064737.1:0-20167 GCA_038048925.1 Garcialebias charrua | reverse complement strand
AAAAAAAAACAGGGTGGGCAGAGGAAGGAAACTGCAAGGATGGAGGGCACGAGGAAGACAAAGGGACACAAGGAAAACACAAGGACAAGGGACAAAACACAAGGACAGGGGACAAAACACAAGGACAACAAACCAAAAACCGGCAGGACGAGGCCTGGGAGTAACCACAACCAAACACGAAGACCAAGAAAAACTAAGGAAACTAAACATAAAGACTAAGAAAAATCTACGGAAACTAAACAAAGATCAAGAAAAACTATGGAAACTAAACAAAGACCAGACCTAAGAAACCCTCAAAAGGTCAAAAAGGGTGACCAGGAGATCCACATCAGGCAAAGGTTGATCAAGCGGGTGGCCGGGATGCCGTCCCTCAGGCAAAAGCACGGCGGGCGACCGGGAGGCCGTCCATCAAGCCGAGATACGTTGGACGGGCGACCGTGAGGCCGTCCATCCGGCCGAGATGCGTCGGGCGAGCGACCGTGAGGCCATCCATCAGGCCGAGATGCGTCGCGCAGGCGACCGTGAGACCGTCTATCAGGCCGATACGCGTCGGGTGGGCGACCGTGAGGCTGTCCATCAGGCCAAGATGCGTCGGGTGGGCGACTGCCAGGCTGTCCATCGGAGGACATCGGCGAAGAATCAGCGGTCACAGGCTAGCAATCGTCCAGTGAAGACTCGTGTGGTGAAGAGACATCAGGTAAAGAGACGTGATCTAACATAGAGCCTTCGTCAAACGTAGAGCCTTCGACTGACATCGAGACGTCTGGCATTGAGACAACTGGCATTGAGACGTCTGGCGTTGAGGCGTCCGGCGTAGAGACGTCCGGCGTAGAGACGTCCGGCGTAGAGACGTCCGACATAGGGACATCGAGCGTAGAGACATCGGGCGAAGAGACATCGAGCGTAAAGACATCGGGCGTAGAGACGTCTGGCGTAGAGACGTCTGGCGTAGAGACGTCTGGCGTAGAGACATCTGGCATAGAGGTGTCTGGCTTATAGGCGTCTGGCGTCATCGGGCGTTGAGACGTCGTCGGGCGTTGAGACGTCGTCAAGCGTTGAGACGTTGTCGGGCATTGAGACGTCGTCGGGGGTTGAGACGTCGTCAGGCGTTGAGACGTTGTCGGGCATGGAGACGTCGTCGGGTGTGGAGACGTCGTCTGACGTGGAGACATCTGGCGTGGAGACATGGAACGTAGAGACATGGAACGTAGTGACGCCTGGCGTGGAGACGTCTGGCATGGAGAATTCTGGCATAGGAACAGCAGCGGCATGAGGACCCTCTATTAACGTCAAGGCATCAGCGGCACGGGAACCTCCTGTTGATGTTGAGGCATCAGCGGCGCATAAACCCTCCGTAGACGTCGAGACATCCGCGGCGCGTGGACCCTCCATAGACGTCAAGGCATCAGCGGCACGTGGACCCTCCGTAGACGTCGAGGCATCAGCGGCGCATGGACCCTCCGTAGACGTCGAGGCATCAGCGGTGCGTGGATCCTCTGTAGACGTCGAGGCACCAGCGGCGCGTAGACCCTCAGTAGATGAAGAGGCGTCTGCGGTGCGTGGACCCTCTGTGGATGTTGAGGCGAGATCTTCGACCGTAGAGGGGAGATCTTCGGCGGTCAAGGTGAGATCTTTGGCGGTAGAGGCAAGAGTGGAAGAGCCAGGAGACAAAGAACCAAAACTAGGAGCCGAAGAACCAAGAGCCGAGGAGTCGAGCAAAGTGGTATTAACTGGAAGAGTCTGCAACCGAGGAGTCTGTCATCAAGTCTGCAGGTGTCGAATCAGCCGAAGAACCAAGAGCCAAAGAACCATGGGTGATGAGCCAGAAGACGAAAAACCACAACTAGGAGTCGAAGAGCCAGGCGAAGCATTGTCAGCCAAAGAGCCAGGCGAAGCGTCGTCAGCCGAAGAGCCAGGCGAAGCGTCGTCAGCCGAAGAGCCAGGCGAAGCATTGTCAGCCCATGAGCCAGGCAAAGCTTTATCAGCCGAAGAGCCAAGAGCAGGAACAGGAGCAGAAGAGTCTGCAGCCCACGAGTCTGTAGTCGAAGAGTCGTACAAGGTATCTGCAGCCTTCTAATCAGCCGATGAGTCTCTAGGTGTCGAATCAGCCGATGAGTCTGCAGACGTCGGATCAGTCGCTTGGACTGAGGCGGCAGGTCCTCTCTGCCATCGATCTCTGCCACGGCGGCGACGGCGTGGTCCAGGACCAGACTGGGAACCTTCCCCGGACTCAGGATCTCCCTCAGAACAGACAACATGAGGGACATTATTGAAGAACCCCTTAGAGCAGGACACATGAGGGGCATCCTCTGAATAGGACCCCGCAGGTGCTAGAAGGACTGTAGATGTAAAGCCTGTGGGTGCTGCTTCTGCAGCCAAAGAGTCTGGCTACTGACTACTGTTGCAGATTCAGTGACGGGTGTCTTCATAATCCTTATTTTAAACAGAAGCTGCTGATAATCTGGAATCTTGGTGAGACCGGGAACAGACAATAACAGTTTTTCAGATAATGTGAGAAGTAAATTAGAGCTGTCTGGATTATCCTCAGCAGAAGAAAATAATCTCAGTAGGGTGTAGTTTATGTGGTTTATCCACCTTATTCCTACGCCCCATGACGCTTTGCGCGAAATGTGCACACGACTTCCGGTTGACCGGAAACACCGTTTGTTTACATGCGAGTAATACAGTTGAAGACAGTCCAAACTTTGTTGTTTTAGTTCATTAAAAATGTGGGAACACCACTCGTTTTGTTAAAAGAGGAGGGACAAATAAAAAGAAATTACAGATGTTACCTGATCGCGCAGACATAATTTAAAAATACATAAATAGCGAACGCGTTTGCTCCGGCCTCTCGGCTAAGGTTTGTTAGCAGCTATCTCGGCTAAAAATACCGGTCGCGTCTGAGATCTATCGTTTTAAGACAGTAAATCTTCCAAAACTCTCATTAATAAACCCTCCCCGAATAAAAAGATGTTACCTGATCGCGCAGACATAATTTAAAAATACATAAATAGCGAACGCGTTTGCTCCGGCCTCTCGGCTAAGGTTTGTTAGCAGCTATCTCGGCTAAAAATACCGGTCGCGTCTGAGATCTATCGTTTTAAGACAGTAAATCTTCCAAAACTCTCATTAATAAACCCTCCCCGAATAAAAAGATGTTACCTGATCGCGCAGACATAATTTAAAAATACATAAATAGCAACGCGTTTGCTCCTGTCTCTCGGCTAACGTTTGTTAGCAGCTATCTCGGCTAAAAGTCACGGTGTTCTGTAACACCGGTCGCGCCTGACATATATCATTTTAAGACAGTAAATCATCCAAAACTCTCATTAATAAACCCTCCCTGAATAAAAAGAAATTACAGATGTTACCTGATCGCGCAGACACAGCCATAGAGTAGGATGCAGGAACACTCTTTCTTTGTTTTGGGTCCGTGTTGAAAACACTGTTGTTTTAGCCAAAGATTTAGCTTGGTCCGGTTGTTGGTGCAGCCGCGAACAGCACAGCAGGTACCTGAACCCCGGTAGGACATTTCAGTAAACGTTCCGTTTAAACAAAAGCTGTGTTTGCTCCGATAAAATGAATGAAAATAACTTTCAAAAACACCCGCGATCCATACTCCGCCTATGGAATACAGGCACTTCCGGTGTCGGACAGGAAGTACAATGCACATTCGTTTCTACAGTGACACCCCCAAGAATAAGGTGGATAGTAGAAGAATCTATCACCCCCAAAGACTCTCCTAGGGTGACCTCTGCTGGAGTGAATGAATGTTGCAGTGAATGCGAAGCTCTAAGCGAGGGTGTGGTGCTGAGTTCCGCCCCCACCTGAATCCCAGGAGGTGAGACAGCAGTTTGCGACCTGGACGTGTTAGAGCTCTTCCGGGTACGTTTTCTGTCGGGCTCCTGAGCTTAACGAAATGTTCAAATCAGCTGGATTTAAAAAAAAAAGTTCGCTGAATTTTAGGCAGGCGCCAGGCGGGTCAAACCGGACGCTTTCTTTCTTTAAATTTAGCTAAATAAACGCTTAAAAAATATATTTCTTAGCTGACTTAATAGTAGACGTACTCTTGAGTTTAACGAAATGTTCAAATAAGCTGGATTTTAAAAAAAAAAGTTCGCTGATTTTTATGCAGGCGCCAGGCGGGTCAAACCGGACGCTTTGTTTCTTTAAATTTAGCTAAATAAACGCTTAAAAATATATTTCTTACCTCACTATAGCAGACGGGCTCCTGAGCTGAACCAAATGTGAAATCAGCTGGATTTAAAAATCCGCGGTGTGGTTTATGAGTGGTATCCACAATATTCCTGAAGGTGGCACTGTATTTGCGATTATGGGACTTACTTCCGTTTGACCCCGGAAGTTCCTGTATTCCATAGGTGGAGTATGGATCGCGGGTGTTTTTGAAAGTTATTTTCATTCATTTTATCGGAGCAAACACAGCTTTTGTTTAAACGGAACGTTTACTGAAATGTCCTACCGGGGTTCAGGTACCTGCTGTGCTGTTCGCGGCTGCACCAACAACCGGACCAAGCTAAATCTTTGGCTAAAACAACAGTGTTTTCAACACGGACCCAAAACAAAGAAAGAGTGTTCCTGCATCCTTCTCTATGGCTGTGTCTGCGCGATCAGGTAACATCTGTAATTTCTTTTTATTCAGGGAGGGTTTATTAATGAGAGTTTTGGATGATTTACTGTCTTAAAATGATATATGTCAGGCGCGACCGGTACTTTTAGCCGAGATAGCTGCTAATAAACCTTAGCCGAGAGGCCGGAGCAAACGCGTTCGCCATTTATGTATTTTTAAATTATGTCAGCGCGATCAGGTCACATCTGTTATTTCTTTTTATTCGGGGAGGGATATTAATGAGAGTTTTGGAAGATTTACTGTCTTAAAACGATAGATCTCAGATGCGACCGGTATTTTTAGCCGGGATAGCAGCTAACAAACCTTAGCCGAGAGGCCGGAGCAAACGCGTTCGCTATTTATGTATTTTTAAATTATGTCAGCGCGATCAGGTCACATCTGTTATTTCTTTTTATTCGGGGAGGGATATTAATGAGAGTTTTGGAAGATTTACTGTCTTAAAACGATAGATCTCAGATGCGACCGGTATTTTTAGCCGGGATAGCAGCTAACAAACGTTAGCCGAGAGGCCGGAGCAAACGCGTTCGCTATTTATTTATTTTTAAATTATGTCAGCGCGATCAGGTCACATCTGTAATTTCTTTTTATTTGTCCCTCCTCTTTTAACAAAACGAGTGGTGTTCCCACATTTTTAATGAACTAAAACAACAAAGTTTGGACTGTCTTCAACTGTATTACTCGCATGTAAACAAACGGTGTTTCCGGTCAACCGGAAGTCGTGCGCACATTTCGCGCAAAGCATCATGGGGCGTAGGAATATTGTGGATAAACTTCTGGAAGTGGTCCCTCTTCCTCTTCACTCTCTGAGTCCTCTGCTGGCTGCTGCCTACAGCGCCTCTAAAGCGGCCGAAACTGGTACTGCACCATTTTCGCCAAAAATGAAAAACGAAGAATCAGAGCGAAAAATGAGTCTAAAAATATGGGAAAAAATCCATAAATAAATTCTTTATGAACACAAATGGTTTACTATATTTTATTACCCAAATGAGAATTGATAACAGAATTGATAAGGAATCGAATCGATAAATGACATCGATAAAGGCATCGATATTGATAATTTCTTATCAATTCCCATCCCTACTCCTCCTCGAGAACCCGGAAGGGAGAATGCTAATTCTCTACCCCCCGGCAGAAGTCCTCTTGGGCTGGTGTGGGAACAATCCAGAAACCACAGCAGTGAAACATGGTTTCTTCCATCCGCTTGGACACAAGAGGTGAGTAACTTTAAATCTTCTAAGGAGAACCCTGCCCGCAGGATTCTAAATAATGGTCGCGTCGTAAATGTCAGGATTTACTCTGGAGGCAGGTACGAATCCAATTGTGCAGGCAGGGACTCAGACTCAGAAGTATACAAAAATAAATACCTTAATAATAAATAAACAATCAAAGAGCTGCCTGGCAGCATAAACTTACATAGGCCATTGAGCAGGCTAGACTTGGCATGAACAAGACATGGGAGACCTAACGACGATCCGACAAAGACAATGACAAAGACGCTCGCTTAAATACAGCCAAACAGTAATTAACTAAACTCATAACACCTGAACATAGACACGGGAGACAGAAGGTTTACAGACAAGGGATGGCCACAGGACGGAGAGCATCCTTACAAAGCTATTTACTAACCACCACTAGATGAAGACCACCCTAAAGGCTTTTCCACAGAATGTTGTGGAAGAGATGTCATGCTCTAATGGAGTACTTCATGAGCTGTAACTTTTAAACCTGATTAATAATCCTACCTTATTGCCTTCTCTGCCTGCTATAAACCCATGTATTTTCCATTTTAGTATAGATTTTTACAATAAAGATGTATTTAAAAAATCTTCACTTTTATTATTTAGATAAGCACAAGGTTCATGTTAAAGTTGCAAAACATCACACTGTGCTATTTGAAACTGCTTTTACAATAAGCTACAGACTTGAAAAATATTTGGTTAAATTTTGTCCTTAAATGTTAAAGGTTTGTCTTTCATTAAATTTAAAAACATTAAAGTATCACTTATTAATTAGTCAGTTGGTCTGCGAATGCCGTGGGGTCCTCCTAGAAGAGCTGAAGAGGTGGCTGTTGATGTCTGTGTCTTCCTGGTAAAGCTGCTGCCCCAACGACCTAGAAGCAGAAGATAATGGATGGATAATGGGTGGATGATGGAGGAGACCATCAAACAGCATGAGTGGTCAGTTCAGTTGAACACCTGCCTGTTTGCTTCAGATCAGCTGTTAAAATCTCTGCAGGTTCAAATAAAAGGTGCACCAGATCTTTCAGCTGAATCTCTCAAGCCCCCAGTATAGCTCTGCGTTGGGCCGAACGCCGCTGCACGCCATGCGAACGCCGCGGCACAAGCCTTTGAACGCGAGCGTGAACGCGCCAAGCTCAAATTTTACGACCGCTTACGCGCGCGTTGTCTCACAAACTGCCCGGCGGCGGACTGTTTTGTATGAGACACAAATGTATTAAATTCCTCTTCTTCATCGCAGATCTGGACTTTTCTTTTGTTTTTTTGCCAAAAGTCAAGTGATCGCTTGAAGCAGTCACCATTCGCTTCCTCCTCCGATGTAGCCTGGTTAAAACCAGACCCTTGTCCTTCACTTCGCTTCGTACTACGGGTCTGGACTTTCTCCATAGAGAACCGATTCTTGCTGGAGGCGTGGCCCCTGCTGAGGAACAAAACCATTGGATCTTAGAAAAATGTTGAACAGGGAAAAGCATTCTGCTCCCTCCCCCTCAGAGCCATATATGGCTGCTCCCCCGTGGTCTGTTGAACTTGACTTCAGCTCCGCCTCCTGCTGCATTTTCTCGCTGTAGCCTGCCGCTGCATATTCTATGTTTATATGTTAATAAAACGTTCTACAAAAATAAAATAAAACCATGGATCGCTGGTCCAGCACTAGCCTGGTTTAAACCAGACCCTTGTCCTTCACTTCGCTTTGGACTAGGGTCTGGCATCTCTGCCATAGACAACGATTTCTCCTGGAGATTTTTGAATGGACCAATCAGAGAACAGGAGGCAGAGTTTTGTTAGTTTAGCCTGGCGAGGTCCAGGCTATCAGATAAATTGCTCAGAAACCACTCGGTGGATATTTTTTCTGCCACCAGTGTGTAATTATATGTCTTTAATTTACTGACTGTTGGCCTAGATGAAACATTTGAGATAAAATTCGATTTTTTATCATTTATTTTCGTAGCGCACCCGAGGCTGTTTGGAAAATATCAAACCGAAACTATTTAATATCCAGCAGATTTGACCATTTCGTGAATTGATTTAGGAACTGTTAAGCTCAGGAACACTTCTGATATAACGTCAGCTATGAAATATATTTTTTCTCAGCAGAGAAATAATAGTTTTTTACCTTGTTTTGATGAAAATTCGTTCGTGGCGGCAGCCATTTTGAATGACGACGTCAGTCGACATCGTTCAAAACTCCGCCTTCTGCTCTCTGATTGCTCAGGAACACTTCTGATATAACGTCAGCTATGAAATATATTTTTTCTCAGCAGAGAAATAATAGTTTTTTACCTTGTTTTATTGAAAATTCCTTCGTGGCGGCAGCCATTTTGAATGACGACGTCAGTCGACGTCGTTCAAAACTCCGCCTTCTGTTCTCTGATTGGTCCGAACAAAAATCTACCGGAGAAATGGTTGTGGATGGGAGAAGTCCCAGACTGTGCAGTGAAGGGAAATGAGAATTGAGTGGAGCTGTGCAGGAAGGCGAGGGCCAGGCTAGTCCAGCACACCAGAAGACCAGAAAATCTGATGGGACTCGGGCAGCAACGTAAAACCCGAGTTTAATAGACCTTTTACCAGTTGACGTCATCACGCAAAGCTCGCCTGAAACGAGCGTTCTGATTGGACGGCAAAAAGCCGAAACTGGATGCAGGGGGGTTAGGAAGGAGCCGGGTAGCTTCGTAATGATAGAGAGTTGTAATTTAGAAGCTTGGTTTCTTAAAATAGTGAACAACCACTGGTCAAAATGCCTGAACATTGTGTCGCGGATACGAGAGGAGGAAACTGTATGCTTATATACATTGATGACAGGATTGCTTTTTTTTTCTGTGAGCATGTCACCGATGCTCCCAGCAAAACGGTGCGAATAACTTTAGAAACAGAGAAATGGCTGAAATGTTTTCAAAGATGCAGTGCTGTTAGACCTCAAATAATGTTAATAAAACATGTTTGTCTTGTGGAAACTATACTGTATATTTTTTCAACGCAGAAAGACTTCAAATGATTACAGCCCAACAGTGCTGTATGAACAGGTCTGTTCATTTTTACAGAGCTGCACGTTTTGACATTTTACTCACCTGTTCTTCAGTGGGGTTGAAGGAAGAATCTCTTTGCATGTCGCAGGTTGAAACAGGTTGAAACTTCAACACAGGCAGCGGACTGAGGAACAGCGAGGTCTCGTAGAACTAGCTAGCTAGCTGCTAGCTTAGCAGCTGTCCAGTAGCATTCTGCTGCGAGGGGTTGTTCTCTGTTTTGTCTGTTTCCCATATCCAAGATGTAATGAAGGCAACGCCCGCATGCCTCAATGACTATCGCCCAGTAGCACTCACCCCCATCCTGATGAAGTGCTTTGAACGGCTAGTCATGAAAAGCATCACATCTGTCCTCCCTGCCTCCCTGGATCCCTTCCAATTTGCATACCGACCTAATCGCTCAACCGACGATGCCATCTCCTCTGCCCTCCACACAGCTCTCACACATCTGGACACGAAGGACTCTTATGTTAGAATGTTGTTCATCGACTTCAGCTCAGCATTCAACACCATCATCCCCCAACAGCTCATCCTTAAACTGGACAGTCTGGGGCTGAACACCTCAATGTGTAACTGGCTGCTAGACTTCCTGACCGGGAGACCACAGACAGTACGGGTCGGGAGTAACACATCTAGCACCATCACATTGAACACAGGGGCCCCACAAGGATGTGTGCTGAGCCCCCTTCTATTCACCCTGCTAACACACGACTGCACACCATCATACAGCTCCAACCACTTCATCAAGTTTGCGGACGACACAACAGTGGTGGGTCTCATCAGCAACAACGATGAGACGGACTACAGGAACGAGGTGAGCCGCCTGGCCTTGTGGTGCGGACACAACAATCTCACTCTCAACGTGGAGAAGACAAAGGAGATTGTTGTGGACTTCAGGAAGAGGGATGCCCAACATGCCCCTCTGACCATCAACAGCACCGCAGTGGAGAGAGTAGACAGCACCAAGTTCCTGGGAGTGCACGTCTCAGAGGACCTGTCCTGGAGCAGGAACACTGCATCACTGGCCAAGAAGGCTCACCAGCGTCTCTACTTTCTCCGCAAGCTGAAAAGGGCTGGAGCTTCAACCCCCATCATGTGCACCTTCTACAGAGGTGCCATAGAAAGTGTCCTGACCAGCTGCATCACGGTGTGGTTTGGTGCATGTACTGCATCCTGCCGCAAGAGCCTCCAGCGCATCGTGAGAGCAGCTGAGAAGATCGTCGGCACCTCCTTCCCCTCACTGCAGGACTTACACAGCAACCGCCTCACTCGGAAAGCCCACTGCATGGCAGGTGATCCCACACACCCACTACACAGCTGCTTCAGACTGCTGCCATCAGGGAGGAGACTGAGGAGTCTCCAGGCTCGAACCAGCAGACTGAGTGACAGCTCTGTTCATCAGGCAGTCAGGATGCTAAACACTCTGCCTGCTCTGCCCCCCCTCCCATTTGAACTGCCTTAACACTAAAAACTTTCTCACACATTACCACACAACACAAAGATTTTAACACTGGACTCTGTGTCATCAAACGGGTTATTCACTAAACTCTCGGTCATGTGCTCATTCAGTTTGCACTACTTCTCATATTTGCACTAATGTTTGTATTACATCACTGCCTATAGTCATAATACTGTTTACATTCTCTGTTTACATACTACTGGTTACATTCAATGTTTACATTTATTAATACTGTTTACATTTATTACTACTGCTTACATTTATTACTACTGTTTACATTTACACTACTTTTATATCTACACCACTGCTGATACATATACAGTATTCTCTGACCAGCCTTATTTAAGGATGCCCAATGTGCCTTACTGCATATGCCACTTTTGCCTCTATAACAACATCAACTACTACCTCATACATATACTGTGTACATTAACTCATATGCTGCTTTGCCACTTTGCAAATGTCAATGCTAGAACCTTTAGTTTATTTTATAGTTATACTTTTTATACTTTTTTTATACTAGTATGCAAAAACTCAGGACAGTATTATGTTCATTAAATGTTTAGTGTTTTAGTTTTAGTTTTAGAGTTGGTGTAAATTTTTATACTCTTATACCATTATGCAAAAACTCAGGACAGTGTCACAGTTTTACTATTTTATGCTTATGTCTATTATTATATGTTTCAGTGTTTCAATGTTTAAATAGTTACTGTTGCACCGAGGGACTGAGAGAAACAAAATTTCAATTCTGTGTATGTCCTGTACATATTGCAGTTCTGACAATAAAGTTGACTTTGACTTTTGACTTGACTAATCCACGGAGCTTGGATCATTAATGTCCATGCCAGCTAAAAAATGCTGATTACACACGTTGATGCTTCGTGTCGGGGTGAAGTCCTGCCGGTACCGGCGTAGCGCTTGAAGCCACATTTTCCTCCACATCTTCCTTCTTTTAGTTGCTTTACTCGACTTTCCTAGAGGGACGTTGTAAAACGAACAAGTCTCACCTTTTTTCTTTTACTCGTTTACGTTGCCTGGAACAATTATAAACACAATAAAAGTCTTATTTCCCCACCGCGACCGTTGGCAGTAATGACAACACTAAACGCGCACCCCCCGAGTTCCAGAAAATACTGGAAAAATGCGAGTGCGCATGCGCGATGACGTCAACTGGTAAAAGGTCTATTCTCTCGTGACAACCTGAGGCATTTCCTCATCAGCGGAGGGAAGAGGAGGAGGAGGAGGAGGGAGGAGGGAGCGATCACTTGACTTTTGGCCAAACAAAACAAAAGAAAACTCCAGATAAGGGATTAAGAAGGGGAATTTAACACATTTGTGTCACATATAAAACAGTCCTGCATCGCTTTGCATCGCTTTGAATGAGAACATGCGAATGCTCGCTGGCTGCGCACTGGAACAGTGGGGGCGTGGGTTAGGGGCAAAAACTCTGCCCCTTCTGTTCTCTGATTGATCCGGTCAAAAATCAGCCGGAGAAATCGTTGTCTATGGGAGAAGGCCCAGACTGAGCAGTGCAAGGAAATGAGAATTGAGCGGAGCTGTGCAGGAAGGCGACGGCCAGGCTACCTCCGATGAGGAGGAATGAATGAATTTGTCACGAGCGAACTAAAGTCATGTCCAACATGGATGCGCCAGGTTCTAAATATTTCCTGGTGGGCTATGGGCTGCAGGACCAGCGCTCCCTGTTTTTATTTTATTTTTTAGATATGTTTATTAACATATAAACGCAAAATATCGCTGCGCAGCTCGTGCCTTTTCTTTTACCACCCGAGCTGTCAATCAATTCAGTAGGCGTGTCAGCAAATGACCAATCAGCGACCTCAATTTGTCCCGTAGGTAAACGCTCCGCCCTGCTGCTGCTCAAATGATGTCAAGAATTTGGAGCTTCACGCTGAACTGCCAGCGCGCGCGTCGAGCGGCGTGCTGCCCAACGCACAGCTATACTGGAGCCTTCAGGGGCCACAGTTGGACGGTCGATAACTGAAAACTGTCCTTTCTGAATTTTTGACTGTTTTTATCTGACTTCATCCTAGAATAAAATAAATTGTAACGCAATAACAGTTGATCAGATTCTGGTAATCTTTTCTTAGGATTCTTTAAAGGTCAAATGCAAATGGAAATTTTTCTTAACTTTTAAACAAACACTATACACACTTAACATTGTAAAATATGTTTAGGAAATTTAATGTTCAAGGACACCACTTGAGAAAAAAAAGTTTAATAGGAAAAGTAACAAATGAAAAATTAACAGAAATAAAAAATACTGCATCCAACTAATGATCAGTGTTGCCAGGTGAGAAATGTAGGATTATCGTACTAGAGACATAAAATTATCGTATTTTGAGGGAAATGATCGTACACCCATCATAACCAAAATAACAAGTCTATTAATGCGCTGTAGTCATTCTAGTGTTGAATAGTGTAACAAGCATTCACAGCTTTGTTGCATCAGTACAGGTGGGAACTAATGAGCCATAGATCTGTAACGACCCCCCCCCCCCCCCTTTCTTTTTGTTTTGTTTTATGGCGATTGGCAGATCAACTGTAATGTGCATTACCACCACCTACTGAGCTGGAGTGGGGACAGGAGATAAACAGTAAAAAATAATAATTCTGTAAAATTAATTTAATGACTCGACTAAATTCTCTCTATTAATTTTGTATTTTTCAAGAAAATAATAATTTGATCTTTAACTTTACTGATATCACTACTAAAAACATCCCTCATTGTAAATTTAATATTCATTTATTTTTGGAAATGCATTATTTCTGTTTCATACCCTGGACATTCCATAAAGACATGTTGAACCAGTTCAGGGAGGTTGCTGGTTCACTCGTCACATAGTCCTGTTGCATACTTTCTAATTATTTTAAGAGATTTATTAAAGCCTGTGTGTCCTATTCTATTGTACCACTGGTACATTTTCATTTTTAAATCACTTATTGGTCTACTGCCTTCATACATCTCCTCCTACATCTCTGTGTGTGACATTTTTTTAGTTAAATTTTTTTTTTTTTTAATTTGTATGCCTCTCTTATGATTGTCTATTGTTGTCGCTGTTGTCATTCTTTGTTGAAAACAGGTCTCTTGTAAATGAGTCCTCGATGCTCAATGGGATTAACCTGTCTAAATAAAGGTTGAATGAATTGCGAGTAATTAGAATTAGAAGTTCTACTGTTCAAAATATTTCTGTGATAATTCAATCATGTTTCCAATCATTTTACAACAAGCTGTTTGGTTTAATCAATGTTGAAAGTTTATTATCAAATTTCATACTTGATGATGTGAAAGCTTTTGTATCATTTTGCTGTATTTACTTATTTTATTTTACTTTTGATCGCAATAAAGCTTATGATTGTGGAATAGTTTGCATCCTGGTAATAATTTGAGTGGAATGCAGTGATTTATTTTCAATAGAATAAAACATCTTCATCTTAATTTGAAACCCAATTTTGAGAATCTTACATAAATTTACATCAAATTGCTGGTGCCCTGCTACAAATCCAAATTCTTAGTTTACATGTGTTCAAATGTTCCATAAATCAACCAGAAATGGACCTTTAGATGACAGTTGAACAAACATTTAGTGACCACCATCATTATTAGTGTTTTTACATCAAGAATCAATTTAGATTCAATTCTGTAAGACCGATGACATTTCATTGTTTCACTTCAATTAGTTTTTGCTGTCTAGATAAAGAACCATTAAGAGGGAGGAGTGGGATCTGTCCAAAACTTTTGAACTTCCATGTTTCCCTGAAAACGGTCCTCAGAGGGATGGTGAAACCCTGACGACTCTCAGGTTCCAGCAGATGTTTCTTCCATTGTTAGGCAGGATTCACAGGTTTCAGGTTTTCCAGCTCACACTTTTTATTCTTTGTATGTACATCTACAAATGATCAAGTTTCTGAGTCAACCCAGTTCAAGATGGCCGCCACAGCCACCTGACCTTAGAAACAAAAAGTTGTCTATAATTCATGAAAACAGGCCTCATCAACAGCCCTATTCTTTTCCTCCATAAAATAAGTTGTATTCTGACGTGTTGTTGTGTTTTAAAAACTGTTTCTCTATGATCTGCTGTCTTTGCATGAATTCTGAAAATGTACTTTAGAAGTTTTAGTATAGATTAGACACTGATCACTGCAATCAGCTGCAGCTAGTAGAGTTCAAATGTTCAAAAGTTAGTTTCTAATTCATCAACTAGTTGAAGTCATAATTATTCAAGCAGCTAAAAAGTCTTGAAATCATTGGAAGTCATTAATTATTGACTGACTTCAGGTTAGTTTAGATCATTAGTTAGACACAATATATTTTCCTTATAATAATAATATTCTATATATTTTTGATGAAAATCAAATGGATCAAAGTGATAAAAGGAGTGAAATCCATCCAGATCCAGTGAAAATCTATTAAAAGAAGAGATCAATAGGATCAATATTCACATCAATAGTAGAAGTATAATTGCAAATATATCCAAAATAACAGATTATTTAAAACAGTTAAACAGAACTTTTACATTAATAGCACTGTCAGAGACATGGCTTAATGATGAAAACAAAAATAATGTTCACATCGAAGGATATGAATTATATCATTTAAATAGAAACAATAAAAAAGGTGGTGGAGTAGCTCTATTTGTCAAAAATGAAATAAAATGTAGAATAATTAATGAAATGTCAATAATTGTTGACAATCTTATGGAAATAATAACAATAGAAATATTAAACGAAAATGCTAAAAACATATCCATAAGTTGTGTATATCGATCACCAGGATCAAATATAGAAATATTCACCGATAAAATCATACAACTATTGGAAAAGAGTTTAAATAAAAAAGTTTTCTTGTGTGGAGACTTTAATATTGACCTGGGAAATAAAACAGATTCAAATAACATCAGCACATTTCTAAATTCAATGTATAGTTTAAATCTTTATCCGTTAATATCAAAACCAACAAGAATTACAACTCATAGTGCTACGATAATTGACAACATTTTCACAAATATAACAAATGGGGATGTGACAGGTGGTATCTTAACAACTGATTTAAGTGATCATTTACCAGTTTTCACTATCTACAGAAATGATCAAAACATTACAAAAGAAGTTACAATTAAGAAAAAAATAATAAACACATCAAAAAAAGCTATGGATCAATTAAAAAATGATTTACAGAAGCAAAACTGGAAGGACGTGTATATTGATGATGTTAACAGATCATATGATGAATTTATGAATATTTTAGAAGCTCTGTATGAAAAGAATTGTGTGCAAAGAAATCGTAGAAAAAGAAATATTGTTGACCAACCTTGGATGACTAAAGGGTTGAGAAATGCTTGTAAAAAAATTACTTGTATTCATGTTTCTTAAAAACGAGAACACAACAAGCTGAAGAAAAATATAAAAATAAATTGGTAATGATTATAAGAAAATGCAAGAAAGAATACTATAGTGATTTATTAAACAAGAGCAATGGTGACACTAAAACAACATGGCGAGTAATAAATGATGTTCTAAAAAGTCATAAAGCGAAAACGAACATTGCAAAATATTTTGTGAAAGATGACAAAGAAATACATGATGAGAATGATATCGTAAATGAATTTAATCAATATTTTGTAAATATTGGATCAAGCCTTGCAGCTAAAATACCAAAAGTAGATAATAAGGTGTGTCATTCAATTAAAAGTTGCACCAACAGTATTTTTCTTAATGGAACTAACAAAGAGGAAATTATGAAAATGGTAAAAAATCTCTCAGACAAGAGATCAAAAGACTGGGTGGACATGGATATGATGTTCGTAAAAGAAATAATGAGTTATGTTATTGAACCGTTTACATATATATGCAATTTATCTTTTTCAACAGGAATATTTCCAGATAACATGAAAGTAGCAAAGGTAATTCCTCTTTTTAAAAATGGTGATAAATGTGTATTCAATAATTATAGGCCAATATCCTTGTTACCACAGTTCTCAAAAATTCTAGAAAAACTATTTGTGACCAGATTGGATCAATTTATTGATAAACAAAATATTTTAAGTAGCAGTCAGTATGGGTTTAGAGGAAAAAACTCTACATCAATGGCTCTCATGGATTTAATGGAACAAATAACTAATGCTGTCGATCATAAACAGTACTGTGTTAGTGTTTTTGTTGATCTAAAAAAAGCATTTGATACCATTGACCACACCATTCTCCTTGAAAAACTAAATAAATATGGTATTAGAGGACCAGCATTACAGTGGGTATCTAGCTATTTGAAAGATAGGAAACAGTTTGTGCAAATAAATGATGTTAGATCTGACCTCCGTGATATCACTTGTGGAGTTCCTCAGGGCTCTGTGCTTGGACCAAAGTTATTTATTTTATATGTGAATGACTTGGTAAATGTGTCAGGACTTCTTAAAATCCAAAAGCTGCTGGACTTCAACTCTTGTTCCACTTGAACTGCTCACAGTCCAACTTCTCCCAGACGTCTGCTGGAACCATGTGGGCTTCTTGTGAGCCAGATGTTGATGAACCATGTGGGCTTCTTGTGAGCCAGATGTTGATGAACCATGTGGGCTTCTTGTGAGCCAGATGTTGATGAACCATGTGGGCTTCTTGTGAGCCAGATGTTGATGAACCATGTGGGCTTCTTGTGAGCCAGATGTTGATGAACCATGTGGGCTTCTTGTGAGCCAGATGTTGATGAACCATGTGGGCTTCTTGTGAGCCAGATGTTGATGAACCATGTGGGCTTCTTGTGAGCCAGATGTTGATGAACCATGTGGGCTTCTTGTGAGCCAGATGTTGATGAACCATGTGGGCTTCTTGTGAGCCAGATGTTGATGAACCATGTGGGCTTCTTGTGAGCCAGATGTTGATGAACCATGTGGGCTTCTTGTGAGCCAGATGTTGATGAACCATGTGGGCTTCTTGTGAGCCAGATGTTGATGAACCATGTGGGCTTCTTGTGAGCCAGATGTTGATGAACCATGTGGGCTTCTTGTGAGCCAGATGTTGATGAACCATGTGGGCTTCTTGTGAGCCAGATGTTGATGAACCATGTGGGCTTCTTGTGAGCCAGATGTTGATGAACCATGTGGGCTTCTTGTGAGCCAGATGTTGATGAACCATGTGGGCTTCTTGTGAGCCAGATGTTGATGAACCATGTGGGCTTCTTGTGAGCCAGATGTTGAGGAGTTCAAAGGAACATCTTCCTGGATGTCTTCTTCCCTGACCTCTGACCTCTTCTTGGTGTTGTGAGGGGTGTTAGTGGAATGTTTGGAGCTGAGATACGGAGCAGGTTCTGTGAACAGAACTCACCAGAACCAAGGTTTGGGAGTGTGCAGCCAGATGTTTGTCTGCTGAACATCTGCAGAAACAGGAGACATGTTTTCTTTCTCCTGTCTGCTCTAATGCGTCCACTTGAAGGTTCTAATAGAAACACATTGTGACAGCAGGTGAAACGTTTCCACTGAACATCTGCTGGTTCTTCTATCATCTCTACTGACTTGTTGAACCAATGATCCTGGAGGTGATTGATCCTGCACAGTGATCACATGACCGCAGCAAGAATCCACTGAAGAGGCTGCAAATAGAGCAACAAGAGTGAAGCAGAGAACAGGCTGAAAATGAAGAAGTGGACAGAGAAATGATCAAATGAAGCATTTAGTGTTTCCATTTGAACAGAGCAGCTGGAGCTGAAGCTTTTGATCCAGAGCAACACAACAGCTCTGCTTTCAAACCTCCACACACTTTCTGACGTCCACTCTGTCCACAGTGTTGGACGTGTCTCCATCCACTGGTGTTTGTTCTGGACGGCCCACTGGAGCAGGACCAGAGGCTTTCTGCTACTAAGACAACACTTTACACACACGAGGCTCTGAATGTTAGAAACCCTCTGACTAGAATACACTTCTTCTGTGTGAGCTTTGAGCTCAAACTGTGAATTTAATTCAAACTGGAGACCAGTCCACCTCCCAGCAGCACCACTGTTGGACTGGATTCTACAGGTGGACCTAAGAAACTGGACCTTCAAATGCCTGTGACATGCACGAACACAAAAAGAGGAAGAACATGTTAATATAGAATAAATTCTGCATAATATCCATGAATTAGTTCCATGGCATGGCCGGAGTGAAACAGGAAGTGACAACAAAGAGGAAGAAGTCTTTCAAAATCTTTGTTTCTACAAGATGAAGAGAAGAAGGAAAACTTAAAGCTCCTGCTGAGGGAGCACTGGACGAGAGCTCACTCTGAAGAGTTCACAAACACCTCTCCTTTCCTCCTGTCACATCAATCAAGTGATGCAGCACATGCAGAGAGCTGCTGTCACTTGTGGCAGTGACATGAAGAAAAGTGAGCGAGACATTTTCTTCTAAACAACATCACTTCATCATTCTCCTTTCTGGCAGCAGTAAAGAGAAGCAGGTGAAGTGTGAGAAAATAAATCAACATCAAGTTATAAAGTTTTATTTTCTTCTTTACTTCTTAAATGCTGACATAAGTGGAGCTCAGGAACTGTTTGGTTCCTCCTCATGCATGTCATGTTGTGGAATGATGAGAATCAAACTCTTGAACTCTTGAGACTTGCAACAAAGGACTGGGAGCAGAGCAGCTGCACATGTTCAGGTTGTGCAGCTGCTCTTGGAGACTGAGAACATGTGAGAACCTTTAGTTTCTGTTCTACATGCATCACTTTGATGCTTCCATCAACTTAGAGACAAATAAAGAGGATTCAAACCTAAAGATTCACATCAACAAGGGACAAACACCTCTGCTGTGTTACTATGAACTGTTTAGCACCACCACCACCAAAGTCTGCCACTCATATTAGCCTGCCTGTGTGTCTGTTAGTAAAATATCTCATGTACCAGTAAATGTAATGAAACTGTCAGAAAGTAATTGAATCTACACGTACAACAGATTAACTGTAGGAGTTAATCTGATAATCAGAAAACACAAACATGGCTACAGCTGAGTCAGTTTTACAGATGTTGAGTAAAAACCAGATGTTGTAGTAGCTGAGAGTCATCCCAAACACACACTCTGAGAGCTAGCAGCTCACAGGAAGTCTTTATTTTAAAAGACTGGCCTCAGCAGGAATGACTTCAAAGTTGAATAATAAATAAGGAAATAGCTCCAAAGATGTGTTTACATTTTAGCTGTAACATTTATTTTTAAACACACTTCATTATTTTCTAAAGCTTTTTCAGCATCGGCTGATTTCAGCTGAAATGTGCTTCTCTTTGGTTGATGATTTAGAAAAACTTCAAATTAATAATGTATTAAATCAGCTTTTACTTTTAATTGTAAAATTTCTCTATTAAATAATTATATAATAAACACAGTTATAAAGTCTAATTCTTTTGTTTTGTTTTTAAGTATCACTGTATCAGAAAGTTTCCTCCTGAGCAATGACACAATGTTCAGGTGAAATATAGGAATATTAAAAATGCAGTAATTTCAGTTGTCGATGCTTTAAACACAGTTTTTAACAGATGTAAACATCATTTTCACAATTATTGGTTCCACAGCTCACATGGTGCAGAAAAAGACAACTCAGTGACTCGAGTCACTTAAAATAGATTTTACTTCCATTAGTCAAAGTCAAGTCAAAGTCAACTTTATTGTCAGAACTGCAATATGTACAGGACACACAGGATTGAAATTGCGTTTCTCTCAATCCCATTATGTTCACAAGTTCCTGTTTATTTATTATAACTCTGTTTCCCAGCAACCCTTGTTTCATCACATGATTAAAAATATGAACATGTTGCTGCCAGACTGAGAA
>JBBPBX010064736.1:0-20167 GCA_038048925.1 Garcialebias charrua | reverse complement strand
AAATAAATAAAAGCCATTCCAACATGAGTCAGGCTTTGGGAAACCACAGATGTGTCGGCAAAGGGTTCAATGTAAGAGCATGGTTGAAAAACATCAGTTTTACATGGTGTTTAATCAAAATCAGCAACTTCAGTTCCATCATGTACTTTAACAACCAACACATTAATTTACAAAATTCTCAAGTAGAAGCTGGCGTTTTTCAAAAGGCAGTTAATCCAAAACTGGTTTAGCTGTGTAAATGCTGAGTCAGCAGCTTTGAGTTTTTTTTTAAATCTACATCAGCTTATTTGCTTTAATTTTTCTTATTTTTGACCATTGGCACTGTTTTGTTAATCTTAATATTAAAATACAGTTTTTTTTGTTTGTCTTTTAGCTAGTAATACAATACAGTATTATCACCATCCTGCTACTTCTGATGGATTAAAATTAAATCAAGGGAAGTCAAAAGCCACAAGGAAGTTGCAAAGTTGGCTTCATATTTGTGATAAAATTTGTGGAGCAGAAATGAAAATACAGGTACTGAACTTTTAAGGGAGCTGCAGTCACTTTTTACTGCCACTGGAATCCTAAAGCCGGTAATGAGACTTGTGTTATTTTTATGTACAGATTTAAAGAACATTTTTATTTACATGGGAGTTTTGTTTCCGCATCTAATTTTAAACAATAAAAAAATTTAGTTATCATTTTATTACTGAAGGGCTTTTTGGAGTCCCACCTTCCTGTAACCTTTCATTTCTTAAAGCACCCGTGGTTCAGACAAACGTGTTTAACGTGGTTCAGATTTGATGCTTAATCTCAGATGATTTATTGTAATTTCATTGGTAAATGAATTTGCTCATTTGTGTAATGAGAAGGAATGCATGGGGATTACCGCACCCTCTGAAGACAGATCTTCCTGCGGATTCTGAAAACACTTCTTGTTGTATTCATGAGTTCTGGGCTTCAGGCTGAAGATGGAGCCAGAGTCCAGTCTGACAGCTTTCTTCACTAAACTCCTTTAACTGCTGGTAATATTAGAAATTACATCCCTCTATGGGTTATTTCCCCTCACATCAGCCACTGGTAACTGACAGCACAGTGGATCATTAGGTATTTGGGGGATCTGTTTCACATCCCTTAGCTTTAGGTGAAGAACAACTTTAAAGCAATCTGAAAATGAACATCTCTACAATGTTTGGCTGCAAGGAATCCCAAAATAAACCATCAGCCTCTGCATGGTGATCAGATGGCAGACACTCATCCAGACTGCTGAAAACTGAAAGTTATGCACCATAACTCATGTTCCCTGAAGGAAGGGAACGAGGTGCAACATACTTGCTATGGGAATTGCGCCCCCCGCGCGATTACCTGAAGGAATATACTCACGCCTTTACGGCAGGGGAGTCACCACCGCGCCAGAGGCCCCGCCCTCTGGGTACTTAAGCGGCTTGCGCCCCTCCATCTTTCTCCAAAGTTGCACTTCACCGAGCTTTCAGCATTGAAAAGGGCCAGCTATGTTGCACCTCATTCCCTTCCTTCAGGGAACATGAGTTATGGTGCATAACTTTCAGTTCCCTTTCAGTTGGTCTCTCGGTGCAACATACTTGCTATGGGAACGTAATCCACTCACGCCCTTGAAATGCTCAGTGAAATGCATGCTAGAGTGAACGTCTGCCTGTGACCAACAGGCACCTCAAGGCCACTTTCTACTGTATGTTGGAAAGGACAGCCTGAGCGACGTCACCTGCAGTAACATCCAAACTGTAATGCTTTGCAAAAGTATTTAATGAGCTCCAATTCGCAGCAGCACAGATGCCTGCAACTGGCACACCCTTAAATAATGACCAGGAAGTGGCCAAGCCCCTAGTGGAGTGAACATGCACTCCAGAGGGTACTTGTTGACCTTTACTACTGTATGCCCTCTTAATGGCCTCGGTCACCCAATGTGAGAGGCGTTGTTATGGTAGGGCTCTCCCTGTAGCAGGTGCTGCAAAGCAGACGAACAGTTGATTTGTTTTCTTCCATTCGGCTGTTCTCTGCATGTAGGTGCGTGAAGCCCTCACTGGGCAGAGAGCCTGTAGCCTTTCCTGTTCCTGAGTGAGAACAGGGGCCGGCGGAAAGGAGGAGAGATCAAAGTCTAGACTCCTGTGGTTCAAAGTCAAGACCTTGGGGGTGTATGCGGGATTACCATACCATACCATTTTATTTATAAAGCACTTTAAACAGGAACAAGTCCACACCAAAGTGCTGGACAAACAAACACGCAACAGGCAACACAGACAATGAAGTACAACACGAAAAACATAAAAACATTGCAGATCATAAATCAAACGATCCAATACAAATCAGCTGGCATTGAAAGCAATGGAGTAGTAGTGAGTTTTTAACCGGGATTTGAAAACCGAGAGGGAGGGGGCCTGTTTGATGAGCAGCGGTAACTCGTTCCAGAGTCTTGGGCCTGCTACAGAGAACGCCCTGTCACCCCTGCGCTTAAGGCGAGTTTCTGGAACTATTAAGAGTACCTGATCCTCTGACCTCAAAGCACGTGGAGGGACATATGGGTGTATCAGATCCGAGAGATAGGCGGGGGCGAGACTGTTCAGCGATTTGTAGACATACATGAGAATTTTGAATTGGATTCGAAGATGAACCGGTAGCCAGTGAAGGGAGGCCAAGACTGGTGTAATGTGCTCTCTTTTGCGTGTGCTGGTTAAAAATCGGGCAGCTGCGTTCTGAACCAGTTGTAATCGTGCAATGGTGGCTTGACTGACGCCAAGCAGAAGGGAATTGCAGTAATCAAGCCTAGATGTAATGAATGCGTGAATCACTGTCTCCAGGTTGTTTTTTGATAATATGGGCTTCAGCTTAGACAGACGCCTCAGCTGGAAAAAACAGGATTTGACGATCATGTTTACATGACTGTTGAGTTTCATGGAAGGATCCATTATCACTCCCAGATTTGTGACTTTTTGTTTTTCGGACAGGGGTAGAGCAGACAGGTCAATGCAGTGGTTTGAGGTTGTGTCATTGGGAAGGAACAATATGGCTTCAGACTTCTTATCATTGAAGCTTAAGAAATTTAAAGCCATCCAGTCCCTGATGTCAGCCAGGCAGTCGAGCAGAGGTTGAATAGAGCCTGTACCATTTTGTCTTAGGGGGAAGTAAATTTGACAGTCATCAGCGTAGAAGTGGAAAGGTATATTGTGTTTCCGGAAAATAGCACCGAGTGGCAGCAGGTATAAGGAGAACAAGAGAGGACCCAGGATGGACCCCTGCGGAACCCCCCATTTAAGAGCCGCCACTGCAGAAGTAAAATCATTGATGGACACACAAAAAGACCTGTCAGAGAGGTAGGATCTGAACCAGTTTAGGGCTGATCCTGAGATGCCCACCCACTGCTCCAACCTAGCAATGAGGATCTCATGGTCGATGGTGTCGAAAGCGGATGTGAGGTCCAATAGGACAATCCTTAAGGTGACCTTTGACCCGTCAGGGGCGAATCTGGTACACATTGGATGTACAGATAATGCGTGGAGGTCACCCACGCGTTTCGCTGAGCAAAGTGCCAGGAGTAGAGCAGTTTTGTAAGATAGTAAATCTATCTTAACCTCGCTCAGTGGCTCGAATGGAGGGTCACAGAGAGCCCCCAGGACCAGGCCAAGATCCCAACCAGGGGTCAGGGTCCTGCTGGGTGGTTTGGTCCGAAGGACACCCCTCATAAACCTTATTATGATTGGATGTGCTCCGGGTGTCTTGTGTCCCCAGCCTTCATGGCAGGCTGAGATCGCTGAAAGGAAAACTTTAATCGTTGAATAAGAACAACCTTTTTCCAGTAAATCCTGAAGGAAGGTCAGGAGTTGAGCCAAGTCGCATGCATAAGAAATAATATTTCTTTCTGAGCACCAGGCTTCAAAGATGCGCCACTTTTGTGCATATAAAGATTGTGTTGAGCCAGCACGGGCATTCTGTATGGTCAATTCCACATTTTCTGGCAATCCTGTCGCCATCAACCTGTTCTTTTCGGCCAACAAGCTGAGGCTTTTGGTTGTTCCTGGCCTAAGTGGTTGTATTGTTCCTTCTGGTGACACAGAAGCTGTTAACCTCTGGGAGTCAACCAGATTGGGAAGGCCTTCTTGTTGACGTGCTCCCAAGTTACCTTGCTCAGGGTTAATTGGGGGCCGATGTAGTCTGTCAACTTTATTAGACAGGTTTGGAGTGGAAAATAATATGTTTTCCCCTTCCAACTCTGGAGTTCTGTCGTGAGGCTGCGAGTTATGTAAACGAGCAGATCTCCTAACTCCAATCCGATCCTTGTGATGGTCCAGTTTACTGGTCCTCTGCTTTAGTGGAGCGTTGGCACCAGACAAACCGACCGTAGTCCGTGTATCACCCCCTGGGGGAATTATTTTTGAAAGTAGTTTTGGATCAGCACAGACCGGGGAGATACGTGCTGTCTGAGTACTACTCGGGCATTTCATGTCCCTCGTTAATAACAAAAGAGCAGCTGCGCCGTGCGAGCGTGGGGGTGTACCTCCCGGTTTTGCAGACTTGAGATTATTTGATGATAAGGAGCTCCGTTCCTCTTGAAAAACAGGAAGAGAAATCTGATTCGACTCTGGTTTGTTTATACCTACAACCGACTGAAAACAGTCATTGTTGTGGAGGTCTGAAAATTGTAGCTGCCTGAGGGCGTCTGATGAAGCCCCCCCGCTGTCAGACGTGGTCAGCTTGTCTCTCTGAGGAGCTGACATATCACATGTTCGTCTGGTAAGTGTATTGGCTCTCCCGTTGTTCACAATGGAACTAAGGCCCTGTTTACACGGACACTGTGTGGGAGAAACGCAACTTTTGGGTATGTTAATTAGGTTGAAAGTTTTGCGTTGACATGGGCAATTCTGTGGATACGACTCTCCCCCCCCACCCCCCGTACTCATGAATTTACTGTAGTTACCATGCTGGGCCATTAGATGGCGCTGTGATTTTTGGAACCTTCACTACTGCGCACGCGTGCCACTGCTGCCTGAGGTAAACAAACAGAGCACACGAGGCAGCCTGTTTTCCTCTCTGGCTAAAAGTTCAGCTAAACTACAAGTTGTTGTCAACAAGTTAACAACAAGTTAAAGCTGGAATTTGGATAAGAGTCAACAGATTTGACACCAAGTGTGGGACCTGCTTCATCTGCGCACCAGTTGCTGACTGGACCGTCCGGAACCGAGTCAACATGTCTGACTTTAGTCCGTGAGAATCAGCTGATTTACAGCAGGGCTACAAGGTAAACCATGTTCTTAATAATGTTTCCTTGTGTTTAGTTCGATCACAGAACAACCAACTGAGGTTTTATTTTTATTTTTTTCCTGCGAGGTCGAAGCTGTTCCACGAAGCGGACCGGCGGTTCGGATGTGGGTCCAGTTTCCACCAGGATGAACAACAGAGTCCAGTTCATTAAAGTTCGGTTAACGTGTTTTTAAAAGTGTTCAATTTAATTCTCAGTGTTTGTGACATGAGTTTGTGGTGTTGAATAAATAAATAAATTAAAAATCAACCTGGTGTCTTCATTTTCAACATGCAGCATGTTAGGCATGACGTAACGAGTCCAGATAGCTTCATTTAGCTCAGATAAATTTAAATATCTCCCACGCTAACATAAATACTGTTTATTATTGTTAAACTGTTAATATATAGCACATTTAGTATGTTATAGTGCAGCGTGACACGTGAAATGTCCGACTGCCTCGTTAACAGACAACTGGATCCAGGCAGCTGGCTCTCTTCCAACACAGATGCAGGTAAGGTGTAGAATAATTAAATATGAGAATCAAAATATATTCCATCAGCTATAGTTCAGAAAGTGGTGCGTGTGTCCACTGTCCAGTCCACCGCCATTGTTAAAATGCCGGCTGTCTGCGCGTGCGTGCTGCGTGCATGTGTTCAAACAAAAGCTCCACGGGAGATGTTTACATTATCAACGGGGGGTCTGCGAAAAAGTTCCACCTTGAGAGCAGGGTCAGAAAAGTATCGGAGTCATCGAGGGGGGCCAGCAGCGTCGTGTAGGCGATAAGCAAAGTCGCAAAGAGAAAGTAGCGGTTACACTCAAAATACGCACCGTGTAAACTGGCCCTAAGGTTTGAGCATGTGACCCTCCCCACCTGTCTTCCTGAGAGGTGTGTGGGGGTCACAGATGCCTCTGCATCTGCTCATTGCAGAGGCGCTCTGCTGGGGCTTATCAATTATGCTAATACCCTGTGGGCCGTGAGAGAGAGGGGAAAAAAGCCCTCTCTCTTTATGAGGGCTTGCAGGTCGGAGACCTGTTCTGTGTTGTTGTTGTTTGTGTGTGTGTGTTTTTTTTCCCAATAAAACAGAGAGGAGCTGTTTCATGACCTTTATTCGTGCTTTTGTGCAATGACGTACATGATTTTATGTCACTCACAGCAGAGAAGGCATGATTTGTGCATGCTGAACAAATACCAGCTGATTGTACTGTGTTACAAGCAAAGTCTGGACATGAAGGGATCATTCCCGTTACCACGTGGGCGGGTGACCCTGTAATGTGGACACGTGGACCTGGTTCATCAGGCACGGTTCTTTCTGTTGTCCCGGTTTGCCGAGGAGTCCCTGTGTTTGGTCGCCTGGCAGGGGACAAACCTGTTTTTGCTCCATGCGTGCTCGGTACGAGGTGGGCCCTGGGGGGGGTCTTTGCCGGGGCTCCTCCTCATATGCAGGCCGCTTCTGCGGCGGGGCACGGGATGCTGAGTGGTGCCAAGGTTGCGCAGGTCTGCTACCAGCAGACTCCTTTGGGGGGCGAAGCTTCTCCGGGGAATGCCCACCCGGAGATCTTCGGCTTGTCTGCGTCTTTGGTCCAGCTTGGTCTGAATTCGCTCCAAAGCTTTCCCAAACAATCCCACCGGCTCTATTGAGTGGTGGAGAAAAGGCACCTTCTGTCCCTCTGGGAGATCCGTCAGCATCATCCAGAGGTGGCGGATCGTGATAACCACTTCCGCCATCCCCCTTCCCTGTGCAACAGCAGCTGTCCCCATCATACGGAGCACGAAGTCTGTTGCTCTGCGGGTTTCATCCAGCAATTCTGCAGCCGCCTGCTTGTCCGTTGTCGTTTGGAGTTGTTGCAGTTTTTCGGCTAGGTAAGCCTGCATTAATGCGGACGCGTTCATGGCGCGTGTCGCGAGTCCCTGAGCCCTGTAGCATTTCTCTAGAAGAGACGCCAAGGTCCGGCAAGCCTTGCTAGGAAGAGTTGGTTTTGTTCCTGATGATTTAGGAGCCAGGTGAGACGTTAGAGTGTCCTCAATCTGAGGCACGTTAGCTATTCCCACTTCATCCGTCCCATCCACGTCGAGGAACTGTGAGAGGGGGAGAAGCATGGGGGCTCGTGGCTGGGTCCAGGTGCGCGTTAGTTCTGTCAGAAAATCCGGGAACACGGGCATCTTTTGCCTCGCGGCGGCCTGCTGCTTCGAGTAGAAATAGTTTCCTGCCAGCCTAGTGACCTGTTGGCGAGGCGGAGGCTCAGGCCATGGGATGTTCAGTGCGTCCGTTGCTCTATGGCACAGGTCGAACAGAGCAGGGATGGAAAAGTCAGTTTCTGAGAGCACAGGTACTTGGGTCTGGGAGAGGTCATCCCCCTTATCCTCCAGTTCCAGGTCCGCCTCCTCCGTTGAAAATTCGCCCGAGGCTGAAATTGAGATCTCGTCCTCATTCATCATGCCCCGGGTGTCGAATTTGACTGTTAGGTCCACCATGGGAGCCAGCACGTCAGGGCTGTCGCCCCATTCGACACGTGTGCTGTCATGTAGAGCCATGTTCTCGAGCTCCGGCGTGGGAGTGAGGGGCTCCGTGGTGTCCGCGTCCTCTGGAGTCGCTGAAGAGCCCATGGCCTTGGTGACGAGGTCAACCCGATGCCGCAGCACCGCATCCATCATGAGGCTGCAGTGTGGGCAAAAGTCGGGCGCATCCAGTGCTGTTTTAGCATGCAGCATCCCCAAGCAGATTGGACAGGCCTCGTGGGTGTCCGTAGCTGCAAGGGAAAAACCACATCTGCTGGGACAGGCGCGCGAGGTTGGGCTCGTTGTCCCGCTGGTTTTCCTTGGAAGTCTCGCCTTTCGCTTTCCCTTCTCCGGAGGCATGTCCGAGATGAGGCGAGCGAGTCCTTCCAGAATCTTCTTTCTTTTTTATTGAAAATTCTCCTCCGTCGCATCACTTTAGCTGGCTAGCTCGCTAGGAGTTAGCGAGGTAGCTTTTTTCTTGTGGCGTAGTTGGCGCCGTCGAGCGAAGCATTCATTCATTCATTCAACATTTATTTAGTCAGGTAAATCTTTTGAACCTCATGGGCTCATTTACGAAAGCGACCTGCTAAAACTAAAGAACAATGAACAGCAGTGATAGAATTTCATTAAACAATAAACAAACAAACAATAAACAATAGAAAACAAAAAGAGAGAAAAAAACAAAAGATTTTTTTTTTTTTTTTTTAACAAAGTATCAAAAAACTAGCAAAACATTATAAGGTAGACGTATAAAATCAAAGACAGGAACAAATCTGCATTGGTTTTTGCCAGGATTCCAACAGATTCTGAAAACCATTTAGAGAAGTCAAGGTCGAGAGCTTCAGATCTTTTTGTAAGATATTCCATGAAGCAGGAGCAGAGTAGGAGAAGGCCCTTTTTCCAAGTTCAGTCCTCACTGACGGAACACTGCAGGTAATCATGTCCTGAGAGCGCACACTGTAGCTGCACTCACGCAAAGACATGTAGGAGGAGATGTATGAGGGCAGCAGACCAAGAAGTGATTTAAAGATGAAGATGTACCAGTGGAAGAGTCTGCGTGAGGTTAATGATGTCCAATTAACCAGTGAATACAGGGTGCAGTGGTGGGTACGATAATCACAACCAGTTATGAATCTTAGTGCACCATGATAGACCACATCCAACATCCGCAGGGTGCTTGTAGGAGCATTCATGTAGAGAATGTCACCGTAATCAATGGAGGGAAGGAAAGTCACAGATACAAGGCGTTTCCTAACATTCAGTGTTAGACATGATCTGTTTCTGAAAAAGAAACCTGTAGAGAGAGGAGAAAATACTTCAGGGTTAAGAGAAATGTGCCGGACTAGCTTTCGCTAGCCCAGCAGTACGCAAGAAAAATTCTTTGTGCGCTCTGTGTAGGGAGCAAGCTCACCTCTGGATGAGCAATGAAGCAACAGAGAAGTCCCGTGAAGAGGTAGTTCAGGTTTAAGCGAGGTGAAGGGCAAAAAGAGAAAGATGGAGGGGCGCAAGCCGCTTAAGTACCCAGAGGGTGGGGCCTCTGGCGCGGCGGTGATGCCCCTGCCGTAAAGGCTTGAGTATATTCCTTCAGGTAATCGCGCGGGGGCGCAATTCCCATAGCAAGTATGTTGCACCGAGAGACCAACTGAAAGGGAACCACCACAGCTCTCCTCTGAGTTACAGGTTTTATGTGAGACCCTTCTCCATCAGCCACATGCCTCTTACGAGTTCATCAGAAATGCTTCCAGCTGAATAATTAAACTAGATGTCCATTATTATTGCCAGGTGCCGAAGATGAAAAGGTGATAACGTTTGTGATCATGTTTTAGTGTGTTGTCTGTCATTTTAGCTAAAATGTGTCGTAGTCTGACAAAAATATCCTCTATTTATCATTTTTCCTCAAATAAGTTGCAATTGATGACAAGAGAAGATTTTTAACTGGTCGTACTTGCATGGACAGATTTTCACAACATGTTACACAGATGTACAGAAGTTTACATGGACGGAGCCAGTCACGATAATATGCCACGGGCAGTGTGCAAGGCTTGTTTTTATAAGCTTATCACATGTCCCAGCTCACAACTGGCATCCTTGGACTGCCAGCTGCTTCTACTAAACCAGCTCCTCATCCAGCTCTCTCGGAGAGAGAAAATAACTCAAGCACATGGTTCATGGGTAGTTAACATTCTCAGTACCGGTAGTTAAAAACGTCCATAAACCTTGACCACAATTCCCAAATACTCATGAGCCACTGAACAGATTCTAGTGTCTGTCTGCTCTCTAAAGTAAAGTCACTCCTCAGCCGTAGTGATCTGGAGAAGGCCATCCATGCCTTTGTGACCTCCAGACTTGATTACTGTATTGCTTTGTATGTTGGAATTAATCAATCCTCCATCTCCCGTTTACAGCTTGTACAGAACTCTGCCGCCCGCTTTTTGACCAACACACGAAAATATGAACACATCACTCCTGTCCTGTCCTCTCTACACTGGCTCCCGGTTCAGTTCAGGATACAGTTCAAGCTGCTGCTGTTTGTTTTCAAAGCTCTGAATGGACTTGCACCTCTCTACATCTCAGAACTTTTGAAAGTCCATCAGCCCAGCAGAGCTTTACGATCTGCCAGTCAACACCTGCTGGAGGTGCCTCGCTCAAGGTACAAACAATGGGGAGACCGGTCATTTTCTGTTGCCGGCCCAAAAGCCTGGAACAGCCTCCCCCTTGAGCTGCGTGCCACCTCTGATCTGACTCTGTTCAAAACCAGACTGAAGACCCACTTGTTCAAAAAAGCTTTCAGTGTGTAACTTTTATTACTTTGGTATTTTAGTATGTAGCTTTTTTTATTTCCATTGCCTCCTTTTATTGCTGTTACTTTTATTCTATTTTCACTGATTTATTGTACCGTTTTTTTATATTTTCTGTCCTGTTAAGCACCTTGGTCAATGCAAAGCATTGTAGGAAGGTGCTATACAAATAAAGTTTATTATTATTATTATTATTATTATTATTATTATTATAATAGTGAACCTATCAGAGACATACCTCCTCGAATGATTAAATTTAGTCTCACCCCCAATCAAGATGACCACCACAGCCATTGGACCTTTAGGAACAGGATAACTCAGCCAGTTTTAGAGAAACTGAGCTAATGGTTGGTGTGGTAGAAGCTAAGAATCATTCACAACACATAATCTGATTCAGCAACACCTTATTTTTTAATTATTAATGTTTAAGTATTGGCTTCAGACTTGTTTGTCAAGAACAACTGGAAGGATTCTAATAAAACTCTCAGAAAGTAATCAATTAAAAGAAAAACATCTACAGCTGATTAATTTTAGGAGCCAACACAGTTTCACAGCTACCAAAGCTAATAATCATTAGCCAAAACAAAAATGATTCTGTCAGTTTTACAGACTCTGGTGTAAATTTGAGGTGATGATAACAGGAGCTTAATTCACAACACGTTCTAAAACCAGATTCCAAAAAAGTTTGGACACTAAACAAATTGTGAATAAAAACCAAATGCAATGATGTGGAGATGGCAAATGTCAATATTTTATTCATAATAGAACATAGATGACAGATCAAAAGTTCAATCTGAGTAAATGTAACATTTTAAAGGAAAAATATGTTGATTCAAAATTTCAGTGTCAACAAATCCCAAAAAAGTTGGGACAAGTAGCAATAAGTGGCTGGAAAAAGGAAATTGAGCATATAACAAACAGCTGGAAGACCAATTAACACTAATTAGGTCAATTGACAACATGATTGGGTATAAAAAGAGCTTCTCAGAGTGTCAGTGTCTCTCAGAAGCCAAGATGGTAAGAGGATCACCAATTCCACAATTGTTGTGCAGAAAGATAGTGCAGCAATACCAGAATGGTGTTACCCAGCGTAAAATAGCAAAGACTTTTAGGTTATCATCATCAACCATGCATAACGTCCACTAACTTCTCCACTTTCCAACCCACATAAAGGGCCACACTTTGTACTTACTTTGCTGCGCCGGACTTTCTCCTCTTAACTGTTCTTCTGATTAACTTCCTTTTACTGATCACCTGATGATTTCATTCAATGTCAATCTTAAATTTTCCTCAGAGAAACCTCAACACACTCTTTCCTTCCGTAATATCAAGAATATCAACCATGACATTCTTTTATCTCATACCTTCTTCACCTTCAATTCACTAACTAGAATTGTGTGCAAAGAAATCGTAGAAAAAGAAATATTGTCGACCAACCTTGGATGACTAAAGGGTTGAGAAATGCTTGTAAAAAAAAATACTTGTACTGTATTCACGTTTCTTAAAAACGAGAACACAAGTTCAAGAAAAATAATAAATATATAAAAAATAAATTGGTAATGATTATAAGAAAATGCAAGAAAGAATACTATAGTGATTTATTAAACAAAAGTAATGGTGACACTAAAACAACATGGCAAGTTATAAATGATGTTCTAAAAAGTCATAAAGCGAAAACGAACATTGCAAAATATTTTGTGAAAGATGACAAAGAAATACATGATGAGAATGATATCGTAAATGAATTTAATCAATATTTTGTAAATATTGGATCAAGCCTTGCAGCTAAAATACCAAAAGTAGATAATAATGTGTGTCATTCAATTAAAAGTTGCACCAACAGTATTTTTCTTAATGGAACTAACAAAGAGGAAATTATGAAAATGGTAAAAAATCTCTCAGACAAGAGATCAAAAGACTGGGTGGACATGGATATGATGTTCGTAAAAGAAATAATGAGTTATGTTATTGAACCGTTTACATATATATGCAATTTATCTTTTTCAACAGGAATATTTCCAGATAACATGAAAGTAGCAAAGGTAATTCCTCTTTTTAAAAATGGTGATAAATGTGTATTCAATAATTATAGGCCAATATCCTTGTTACCACAGTTCTCAAAAATTCTAGAAAAACTATTTGTGACCAGATTGGATCAATTTATTGATAAACAAAATATTTTAAGTAACAGTCAGTATGGGTTTAGAGGAAAAAACTCTACATCAATGGCTCTCATGGATTTAATGGAACAAATAACTAATGTTGTCGATCATAAACAGTACTGTGTTAGTGTTTTTGTCAGAGTCAGAGAGTCAGAGTCAGAGAGAATTTATTGTCATTTGCACCGCATGTAGTACATGTGTTGAAAACGAGATTATGTACACATAATTGATCTACACATTGTTGATCTAAAAAAAGCATTTGATACCATTGACCACACCATTCTCCTTGAAAAACTAAATAAATATGGTATTAGAGGACCAGCATTACAGTGGGTATCTAGCTATTTGAAAGATAGGAAACAGTTTGTGCAAATAAATGATGTTAGATCTGACCTCCGTGATATCACTTGTGGAGTTCCTCAGGGCTCTGTGCTTGGACCAAAGTTATTTATTTTATATGTGAATGACTTGGTAAATGTGTCAGGACTTCTTAAATGTGTTCTTTTTGCCGATGACACCACATTTTTCTGTTCGGGTAAAGACATAAAACAGATTTTGGATATGATGAAAACAGAATTTATAAAAATACAAACTTGGTTTAAATTAAACAAATTATCTTTGAATTTAGATAAAACTAATTACATGATATTCAGTAACAAAAAGAGAATTGTTGACGATCCATTTGAAATTGAAGATGTTGTGATCTGTAAAGTGAGTGAAGTGAAGTTTCTGGGTGTTATCATTGATGACAAACTGACATGGAAACATCATGTAAATTCCATTAAAACAAAAATAGCTAGATCAATTGCAGTACTGTATAAAGTCAGGGATTTTTTAATTGATAAAGCTCTGTATATGTTGTATAACACAATCATTGTTCCACATTTAATCTATTGTATTGAGGTTTGGGGAAAAGCGTGCAAAACAATTACAAAGCCTGTTTTTATTTTACAAAAGAGAGCTGTAAGAGTAATCACCAGAAAACATTTCAGTCACCCATCAAACACCTTGTTTCTTCAGCTAAATTTATTGAAATTCCAGGAATTGGTAGAATATAGTATTTTATCAGTTATGTATAGGGCTCATAATAACACATTACCTTTAAATATCCAAAGAATTTTATAAAAAGACAAAGTTATTACAATCTCAAAGGGACAGAGATATTCATCAAACCACAATTCAGAACCAGCTTAAAGGGACGGTCTACCTCAATTCAGGGAGTTCGATTGTGGAATGTTCTGGAGAGTGATGTTAAAAATGCAAAATCAATGTATACATTTAAGAAAAAGGTCAAAAAGGACTTGCTCAAAAACTATATATGATGTAACTTAGTGTGTTTGTGTAAATAGAATTATTCATTTTGTGATGTAGTTTGTGTATTACAGTTAGAAAAATTAAGTAGAATTATTCATTTTCTGATGTAGTTTGTGTATTACAGTTAGAATGATGTAGTTTGTGTATTACAGTTAGAAAAATTAAGTAGAATTATTCATTTTGTGATGTAGTTTGTGTATTACAGTTAGATAAATTAAGTAGAATTATTCATTTTGTGATGTAGTTTGTGTATTACAGTTAGATAAATTAAGTAGAATTATTCATTTTGTGATGTAGTTTGTGTATTACAGTTAGTAAAATTAAGTAGAACTATTCATTTTGTGATGTAGTTTGTATATTACAGTTAGAAAAATTAAGTAGAATTATTCATTTTGTGATGTAGTTTGAAGGTTATCATTGGTTGAACAAACTGTGAAATAAGGGGCAGATATAATAAGATTTCATCTTCTTTCTGCTCCCTTCATTTTATCCTACTTGTATTCTTGTATCTGATGAAACTGTCTTGTATTGTTCTTTTAAAATGAATGAATAAACATCAAATCAAATCAAAACCTTCAATTCACTAACCCAGATGATCTTGTCACATTCAGCCTCACAAACATCCTTAACTCTGTTGCTCCTTTGAAAACCCGGTCTGTTTCCTTCTCCAACTCTGCACCCTGGTTCACCCCAGAACTTTGCTCCCTGAAATCCAAAGGTTGGCGGCTAGAGCGTCTCTATAAAAAATCCGGTCTCACAATTCACAAGGAACTTTATGCAAACCACATCATCCATTACAAGAACAGTATTTCTCAAGACAAATCCAGCTACTTCTCTGACATCATCAGTTCCAATGTTGGCAATTCAAAGACATTGTTCTCTCTCCTTCACCGTTCTGTCTCATCTCCTAACTCTCTACCCTCTCACATGGTTTCCACAGAATTTTGCAACTCCCTGATGTCATATTTCAATGAAAAGATTATTTCAATTCATAAACACCTTGGACCAAATACTGCCCCCAGCATCCTTGTTGAACTCCCTCCCTCCCCTCCCTCCCTTTCTCTGTCTTCTCCCTCCCCTCTGCTGATGACATTGCTGACATTATCAGCAAGTCCAAGTCCTCATCCTGTCAACTTGACCCATTTCCCACAGTTCTTGTTAAATCCTGTCTCCCGTCTCTGCTCCCTATCATCACTAATATCATCCACTCCTCCCTAACCTCTGGCATTGTTCCCACAGCCTTCAAATCTGCTGCCATCACCCCCATCATCAAGAAACCAGGTCTTGACTTCACCAACTTCAGTAATCTTCGTCCGATCTCCAATCTGCCCTTCATCTCCAAGATCCTTGAAAAAACTGTTGCTAGTCAACTTCACTCACACCTGTCCAACAACAACATTTATGAAGAGTTTCAATCTGGATTTCGCCCCCACCATAGCACCGAAACAGCTCTAGTAAAAATTACTAACGACCTTCTTCTTGCTGCTGACTCTGGTCTTCTGTCCATCCTCATTCTTCTTGATCTAAGTTCTGCCTTCGACACCATCTGTCATTCTATCCTCCTCAACAGACTAACCTCCATTGGCATCTCAGGTACCCCGTTAGACTGGTTCAACTCCTATCTCTCTGACCGCACTCAATTCATTCAGCTTAAATCCTTCCGCTCCCAGTCTTCCCCTGTCTCCACGGGTGTCCCCCAAGGCTCTGTCCTCGGACCCCTCCTCTTCATCATTTACCTCCTTCCTCTAGGTCACATCTTCCGCAAATACGGCGTCCATTTCCACTGTTATGCTGATGACACACAGCTCTACTTGTCATCAAAACCTAACTCCACCCACCCACCCTCCATCCTCACCGACTGTCTCATTGAGCTAAATCACTGGTTTTCTAACAATTTCCTTCAACTAAACAGTAACAAAACAGAAATCATTCTTGTTGGTACCAAAAACTCTATTTCAAAATCAGAACATCTTCTCGTCCCCCTTAACAACTCTCTGCTATCCCCCTCCCCTCAGGTCAAGAGCCTCGGTGTCATCCTCGACACCACTCTCTCCTTCACTTCACACATCAACAATATTACTCGGTCTGCCTATTTCCACCTCCGTAATATTAACCGTCTCCGTCCTTCTCTCACACCCCGCTCCACAGCCATCCTGGTGCACAGTCTTGTGACTTCCCGTATCGATTACTGCAACTCCCTTCTCTATGGCCTCCCCAACAAATCTCTCCACAAGTTACAGATGGTCCAGAACTCAGCTGCCCGTGTCATCACTCAAACCTCCTACTATAACCACATCACTCCTGTCCTGCAGCAGCTCCACTGGCTCCCGGTTAAATCACGCATCATCTTCAAAATTCTACTCCTCACGTTCAAAGCTATCCACAACCTTGCCCCTCCTTATCTATCTGACCTCCTACAAATCTCCATCCCATCACGCTCTCTCAGATCCTCCTCTTCGCTACATCTCCATGTACCCTCTGCCCACCTCTCCACCATGGGGAGCAGGGCCTTCACCTGCTCTGCCCCTCACCTCTGGAACGCCCTACCGCCAGACCTTCGAAACACCACCTCCCTTTCTCTGTTCAAGACAGCCCTGAAAACACATCTCTTTAGACTAGCTTATCATTAACTTTACTAAATGTATTTTTATTATTTTGCATTTTATAATCTTTATGTATTTTATAAGTCAATTTGTCACTGATAATGTTTGATCTGTATTACACTGTTTTGGTTTGTTAAGTGTCCTTGGGTGTCCTGAAAGGCACTTTTAAATAAAACAATAATAATAATAATTATTATTATTATTACTTTAATACTCACTCACTGTTTTGAAGGAACAATATGTAAACATAGGAATAATGGGGGAACAATAAAACCAATGTATTATCACATGATAACTAAAATTCACCTATTACACACATGACACTTGTATGTTTATCAGAGTTGGCTGAATGATTGTTGTGGATTAGTGTAAATATTTCCTGTTAATAAAATTATGATCCACAAAGGAGTTGTGCTACTTTGCACATGAAGCTTAGTCCCTTGATATCAAGTTGACAAAGCAGCTTTTTTAGACTGAAATCAGAGTTGTAGCCACTACAAACAGATATGTTTACTTATTTATATGATTTTTTAATGTGACAAAATTAATGTTCCCAATATATTATTACACATGTACAGTATTTAGATGTGCAAACATTTACCTTTGCTCCAGCATCAACGTGTGGCATGGAGGCTGCACAGTTGCAGAGAGAAAAGCTCTGCAGAGAGTGGTGAAGGCTGCACAGAAGTCTGTGGGAGTCAGTCTCCCCACCATCACAGACATTTACACCTCCAGATGCAGAAAAAGAGCCACCTGCATCATGAAAGACCTCACTCACCCAGCACACTCACTCTTTGCACCACTCCCCTCGGGACGGAGGTTGAGGAGCATCAAATGTAGAACCACTAGACTGAGAAACAGCTTCTACCCTGAGGCTGTCAGACTCATGAATAAATAAATAATAAGAATAAACACTGCAAAATGTCACATCATACTGATACTGTACTGATCTGTTTCTTGTTGCTGCGTTCATCTGTGACCATCTGCTCATGTTCGTGCTGCTGTTTATAATGATGTTTTTCTACTACATTAGGGCTTAGTGTATTACTAGCTGATGTGATGTCTCTCTTAGTTAATCCTAGATGTTATTATTGTATTTCTCTTGCATTTGTTGTTGGATGTAACTGGGACCCTGTGTACATAATCTCGTTTTCAACACATGTACTACATGCGGTGCAAATGACAATAAATTCTCTCTGACTCTCTGACTCTCTGACTCTTTGTCATAAATATAATTAGCTTAAAAGCACTTCTGCTCTGCCTGCTGTGTATGGATACAAACATTTGCATTTTTTACTCATTAACCCTTGTTGATCCAGGTAACTAAAAGTGCTTTTTTCAAGAGATATGACCAAAAATGGCAGCAGCGCACAAACTTGTCGAAAAATAAAAGCATTTCAATGATGCCTGATTATTACATATTAATGGTGGGGTGTGGGTATGGTATCAGTTTTTCTTTACATTTTTCTCCAAGTTCACACTGCCTGCTTGACTTTGCATCTTCTTTCTTCCACAGTTGGTGGGTGGTGGATGCAGGGGTGGGGAGTTCTAAAGCAGCTCCTGAGTCTGGCTTTTCAAAAGGCCACCTGAGCTGCCTCCTGGTGAGCTTTCATTAACACACATGACCTCTGACACATGTTTTACCCTTCACAAATGCAGACATATGAATTAAGGTAAGCACAGAAACAAAATTATTATTGTAGCTCATGGCACAACACAAAAATAATGCAAACAAGCACACTGTCTGAATTAGAACCAACATGAGTATGTGGTGTCACAACTATAAGCCTTCATGAATTTTTGCTAAATATAACTGGTAGGCTTTTCAGTTATGGCCATATGTATTATTTATTTATTTATTTTACTTTAAACTTTGCTCTTGTCAGAAACATGGACACAGATAAGGCTTCTGGTGATTATTTATCATGTAGGCACAGACAGTGTTTGCAGGAGGACAGGGAAAGAATGCTAAAATTCTCTATGCCACCATGATTTATAAGGTCAATTAACTGCCACACCAACATTTACTTTGATGAGCATTCAAAAAGTGTTTATTCATCTTTTTATATTGTGTCTTGTGAAAAAGAATAAAAACAGGTGAGGATGGAGTGAAAAAAGAGGGAGGGAAGGTTAATTCATAATTTAAGTCCATAATATTGTCCAAGGCCTTCTCTTTTCCAAGTCACAAACTGACTATCTTTTTTTACAATCTGAGAATTGTTGTTTTATGGGGAAACTTATAGGGACTTTTACATAGTATTTGTTGGGCAACTTGTGAGGCTAAAGGGCCCAAAATACTGGGGCACCAGTGAAACATACACAGTGTGGTTTTGGCCAATCCTAGCAACTAGGTTTTCAGCATGGCAACTCCTGAGCAGAAGTTTGCCAAAGGCATCTGCACAGAATAAAAAAACTTCTTGAGCAGATTACAATTTATTCCCTTTACACAAATACAACTTATATAGAGAGAGCAAACATACAAATAGGGCCATGGGAGGACAGTGACCTGCACTACTCATTGTGACAGATTCTCAAAATGGAGTCAAAGCCCTAAAGCAACTTCTTCTTTTGCAGATCTTCTATCTGCAAGAGAAGTTAAAAGCCAAATAAAAAGTCTTAGCCTCACATGCAGATACAAGTACACACATACCATCATCTAAACTAGAGTACACAGAACAACCACTACACCCGTGTGCACTCAAACACCAGATGCCTCATTGCACTGGCATGTGTCAGGTTGTCCTTGTAGACAGAGAAGTGTGAAGGTTGCAGAAATAAACTTGCATTCATATTCTTTTGTCCTCTCTTTTACTTCCCTGCACATGAACACACTCATTTCCTCAGCATCCATTAAAGTCAAGAAGAAGTGCGCATAAGGTATCACTCAGGAGGTTTTGGCAGAGTGATTCTCCTGACATACCATATTCACTCCTGAAATCAGCCAACAGTATAGAAGAGACAAGATAAATGCTTTCCCCTTTTCCCCCCATCTGTTATTGTTCCCTTTCCATTCATAAATGTTGGCTTGTTTTAGCAGAGTGAGTGAGTATGTTGGTAAAGGTATTGCTGTGGCTATTCCATGGAGGTTTTCCATCAGGTTTTCCCAATTTTCTAGAATGCACATCAACAAGAACCTGAACTTAATGGTTCAAATTGAATGGTCTCATAACAAACAGGATTTTTTTTCAAATCCAAAACACCTTATGTAAAAATCTATTATCTCTCTTAACAGAGTGGATTCATGCCTTACCTATTCAGAATGTTATTTACTAACCACTTCAGTTTTGTTGCCACCATTTAAGATTCAAGGACAGTAACTGCTGCAATAAGAAAAGAAGCTGGGAAAGTGTTTAAAACTCATTATGGTGTTACCTGCTTCACGACAAGTCTATTGCAAAGGAAAACATACTGTGCAGACATTAATATGCAGCTTTATGTTGCTGTGTGTGACTAGTTAGCTCAGAATAAAATCAATGTAAGTGATGCTTGCCCACGCAACTTCAAAGAGTTTTCAGATATCTGAGTGGGAAATAATCCAT
>JBBPBX010064735.1:0-11557 GCA_038048925.1 Garcialebias charrua | reverse complement strand
AGAGAGAGAGAGAGCGAGAGAGCGAGAGAGAGAGAGAAAGAGAGAGAGAGAGAGAAAGAGAGAGAGAGAGAGAAAGAGAGAAAGAGAAAAAGAGAATGGTTGTTTCTCTCATTTGTCTATGGTCCCTGTGATAGACTGGAGACCTGTCCTGGGTGTCCTCTGCCTTTTGCACAGTGATGGCTGGACATGGGCGCCATTGACCCCTGTGACCCAAAACGGAAGAAGTGGGTAAAAATAATGGATGGATGGATGGATGGATGGATGGATGGCTTAGGGTTGATCATGAGAAGTGAGAATGTTCACCAGCGTACATTCAATATCTAAGTTTCTTTCATGCACCACTAGGGAGAGCTCATGTTCCAACAATGATTTGTGAACAGTAATGCAGTTTGTAGAATATCTCACTCACCGCTCTAACCATGTCTAACAAAATATTATGTTGGATAGTATTTCTTTTGTAAAAAATAAAATAAAAAGTGATCAGGTTGTACATTCACGTTAAGTTGCAAAATGTCATCATAACTTCATATCGAAGAGCATGGCCATTGGAAGCAGTGGTGTGGGAGATGAATGGCAGAATGTATCCAAACACACCTGGAAAGAAAAAAGGAACTACTGTAAACAGAAATAATCTTTTGCTCCTTTTAATTAGAAGTTTTCAGAGTCAAAGAGTCTTTATTGTCATTTGCACCGCATGTGGTACATGTGATGAAACGCGATTGTACACAGGGTCACAGTTACATCCAACAACAAAATGTAAAAGAAGAACAGTAATAACATCTAGTGTATTTATCTAGTGCATTTCTTGTGTATCTGTGTGCAGAATTTCCCTGTCCACTTGAAAAACTGTGTTTGATTTTGCTCTACATTTTGTGGAGGAATTCTATTATTTTGATTAGAGCCATTAGTAAATGAGAAGCAGCATCCTCTGCCAGAAAGGGACATGGAAAATTTCAAGCTTCAGCTAAAGTTTTAATCAGAAAAGCCAAATGTGTGTGTGTGTGTGTGTGGTGGGGGGCTCTATATATTTCATTTAGCACTCTGATGCCTTATCTTGGTAGATGATTGCCACATCAAAATAAAATCTTAAATAAATGTTGTGCAATAATTAAGTGCATTGCATCTGCTGAGATCATCTGACAGATGCTGCCATTTATCACCACTTTGTCTACCAAACTCTTCTTAATAAATCACCTGAAAGCTCACCTGCTCCAGACTCTGCTTCAGGGTCCAAACCTCCAGAGTGTAAATTAATTTTTATCCAGAAGTATAAAATCAGAATAAACATCAGCTCTCAATGAGGGGACTGTGTCATAACAAGACCGAGAATGAAATCAAGGACATCAATTTATTTATTTTACCCATTTATGGAATGAAGTGACAAATATTGTTTTAAAAAATAAACTTAAAATTAGGCTAAAAGAATGTCAGGCATGCACTCATTCATGAAATATGACGATTTTAGACTGTGAAACTTATAGCGTGAGATGTGTGCGGGCTTTTTTAAAATGATTGTTTTAATCTATTGCAGTATTTTTGTGCACTTGTTTCATGAACGGTTTTTATTTTTTTAATCTGCTTAGAACAACAGATGCAATTTAGCTTTGTGTTAATTCAGATGCTAAGTCAAGTCAAGTCAGATTTATTTATAGAGCACAACAGAAACTGTTACCAAAGTACTTAACAAAAATATCACATCTTCAAATAAAATGCAACAAGATATATTTACAGCACATTTATATTCATGGAATATTGATGAATGTGCACTGCTTCTTTAAATACTTTGTAAAAATAATAATAATGAAACTTTTTGAAAGTAATCACTGGATATACGTCTACTACAACTCATTGATATTTGGAGTTAACCCAGTTCAAAATGGCTGTCACAGCTAATTATCCTTGGCCAGCACAGACATAACTATAACACGATCATATCTAAAGATGCTGAGCTGAATTTGATGTTGGAGTAGCAGCTAGTCATCCCAACATAAACTCTGAGCACGCAGATTTCTCACAATAACATAATTGGCATAACACATGATCATGTTGAAGGGCATTTACAAGCTTTCACCAAAACAGCTACAACCTCAGCCTCATCATGAGACTGAAAGACATCTGCTGATTTACAAAACTCTGAACAAGACAATTCATCATTTAGATTGACAATGAGCTCATTTCTAATTAGTTCAGAAGAACATTTGTTTCACACGAGTCCACTTATTTTTCATGAGAGAAATCATTTCCACAAATCCAGTGGAAGATGGGATGAAGACAAACAACTGCCTGAAGACTTGATCCACCTCTCCGCTGTTTCCTTGGACTGCCACCTTCTCCTGAAATTCTGTGGTGAGGTGCTGCAGTCACACATTCCTCATGAAGCTCATCCATAGACAGGCTTAGTCTGCCAAAAGGAGTTAAAAGTTTTATGATCTGAGTTCACCAGAGGCACATAGGTCATGTACAGTGGTAAATAAATGGGAACAAATATTTTATCTTTAGAATTTTGCATCATATACTAACTAACTTTTGAAATTACTTTAATACATCATATATTGTATAATAAAAATAGAATCAAGCTCTTTTTTTGAGTACCGGTTCTCTTAAATATTCCTAATATTAAAGGTCCTAATGCACCTAGCATATGTAGCATTTGACCATATTAATGTACCTTAAATGTTTCAATGTTAATAGGAGCTAGTTACTTGCAAGCGGCTTTGTTTTCATTCTCCAGAACAATCAATCAATCAAAGGAACAGTGTACAGTATAATGATCTAAAAAAGTTAAGTCAGGTCCTCTGGACATTCAAAAAAAACAACAAAAGAAACAACTTCCAGAGGACCTGACTTAACTTTTTCAGATTGTTCTGCCTGGATTACTGAGCATGCATCAGTATAAGGATCTAAGCTATACCATAGATATAGGCCACTGAATTCTAGAGGTTTTGTATAAAAGAAATTGTGTGCAAAAAGATTATTTAAAGAAAAAAATTGTTGATCAATCATGGATGACAAAAGGATTGAGAAATGCTTGTAAAAATTAGAATGATCTGTACTCGTGTTTCTTGAAATCCAGAACACAAGAGGCAGAAAATAAATATAAAAAATATAAAAACAAATTAACTGGGATCATAAGAAAACATAAGAGGGAATATTATAGTGAATTATTACATAAAAGCAATGGTGACATGAGGGCAACGTGGCGAGTAATGAACAGTGTACTGAAAAAAATAAGGTTAGTGTGGGTCTTTCACAACATTTCGTGGAAAATAATGAGGAAATCCATGATGAAAATGCAATTGTTAATGGTTTTAATAATTACTTTGTAAATATTGGATCTACCCTTGCAAATTCAATACCAAGAGTGGATAAAAATGTGAGTTATTTGATCAATGGTTGTACAAACAGTATGTTTCTGAAGGGAACTGATAAGGAAGAAATAATGAAGGTAGTTAGAAATTTTACTGACAAAAGATCAAAAGATTGTGAAGATATGGATATGATGGTTGTGAAAGAAATAATGAGTTATGTAATCGAGCCATTTACGTATATATGTAACTTGTCATTTTCAACTGGGATATTCCCAGACAGAATGAAAATAGCAAAAGTAATTCCTCTGTTTAAAAATTGTGATAAATGTGTATTTAATAATTACAGGCCTATATCATTATTACCACAATTCTCAAATTTTTATGAAAAACTATTAGTAACCAGACTCGACTTATTTCTTGATAAAAATAACATTTTGGATAACGGTCAATATGGTTTCAGATCAAATAACTCAACATCCATTGCACTTATGGAGTTGATGGAGCAAGTTACCACAGCTATAGATCAAAAACAAAATTGCATAAGTATATTTGTTGATTTAAAAAAGGCATTCGACACTATTGACCACACCATTCTACTTGATAAATTGGAAAAATATGGTATTAGAGGACCAGCTTTGCAGTGGATATTTAGTTATTTGAAAGACAGAAAACAGTTTGTACAAATTGATGATGTGAGATCTAATCTATGTAATGTTTTGTCTGGAGTGCCACAAGGCTCGGTACTGGGACCTAAGTTATTTATCTTATATGTAAATGATTTAATGAAGGTGTCCAGTATCCTTAAATGTGTTCTTTTTGCCGATGATACTACTTTCTTTTGTTTGGGTAAATCCATCCATCCATCCATCTTCTTCCGCTTATCCGGGGTCGGGTCGCGGGGGTAGCAACCTAAGTAGGGAGGCCCAGACTTCCCTCTCCCCAGCCACTTGGAGCAGCTCCTCTGGGGGAATCCCAAGGCGTTCCCAGGCCAGCCGAGAAACATAGTCCCTCCAGCGTGTCCTGGGTCTTCCTCTGGGTCTCCTCCCGGTGGGACATGCCCGGAACACCTCACCAGGGAGGCGTCCAGGAGGCATCCTAACCAGATGCCCGAGCCACCTCAACTGTTTGGGTAAATATTTGGAACAAATGTTTGAGTTATGAATATTGAGTTTGTTAAAATACAAACTTGGTTTAAATTAAACAAGTTATCATTGAACCTTGATAAAACTAATTATATGATATTCAGTAAAAAAGGATAACTGTCAACGTTCCATTCAATATTGATGGTGTTGAGATAAACAGGGTAAGGGAGATAAAGTTTTTGGGTGTTATTATTGACGATAAACTGTCATGGAAACAGCACATAAATTTTGTAAGAACTAAGATGTCTAAGTCCATTGCAGTGCTGTATAAAGTTAGGGATTTCTTGAATGATAAAGCCTTGTACTTGCTATATAATACAATTATAGTGCCTCATTTAATTTATTGTATAAATGTGTGGGGAACAGCGTATAAAACTATAACTAGGCCGGTTTTTATTTTACAGAAAAGAGCAATACGAATTATTACAAGAAAGCATTATTGTCATCCTTCTAGTATTTTGTTTAGTCAGTTGGAATTATTGAAGTTCTATGATTTGGTTGACTACCATATTCTTTTAATACTGTTTAAAGCTCATAACTGCACGCTACCTCCAAACATTCAAACTCATTTTTAAAAAAGGAAAAGTACCTATAATCTTAAGGGAATGAACATTTTTGTAAAACCACAGTACAGGACTAGTTTGAAGGGTCGGTCTACTCTAATTCAAGGTATAAGTCTGTGGAACGGTTTGGAAAATAATGTTAAAATAGTAAAGACAATGCCTATGTTCAAGAAAATGATTAAGACTAGATTTTTGAAAAGATACATATATTAATTTATCTAAAGTGTACCATATAATTGAGATAAGTTATTTGTCATGGTATATTATTCAAAAATGATTGTTGTCTGATTTGATAATTTGATAATTTGAGTTAATTTTTGTTTTAAAGAAGGGGCAGATACTATAAGATTATTTTCTTCTTCTGCCACCTTTCATTTTATGTATTTTTTACTATGTGATTTTGTAAATTGTTTTTTTGTGTTTTTTAAATATGAAATTAATAAATAAACTAAAAAAAAATTTAAAAAAAAAAAGAATACCAGTCCAAAGCTGAGCCAGAAATACCAGCCAGTACCTTCAGTCTGTTTAAATAAGGTTGTGTGGTCGATGGTATCAAAGGCAGCACTAAGACCAACACAGAGCATTATCTTTCATCAGCAGCCATTAACAGATCATAGTGGACTTTTACTAAAGCAGTTTCAAGGGAAAGGGATCAGAGATCTGTAACTGACAGAACCAGGATCTGAGTTGGGTTTCTACAATTTTTCCAAGTACCGTAATTTACTGAGAAAATGCAATTTAGAGATGGGACGAAAGTTGGAAAAGGAACCAGAATCAAGATTAGGGGGCTGTTTACACGGCGCATATTTTGAGTGAAACCGTAGCTTTCTCTCTGCGGTTCTGCTGATCATTTACACGACACCACTGGCCCCCCTCTTTGAATCCGAAGGTTTCTGAATCCACCTCTCAAAGTGGAGGTTTTTTGCTGACCCCCCGTTGATAACATAAACATCTCCCGCTGAGCTTTTGTTTGAACCACATACACGCGTACACGTGCGGACAAAGGGCATCTATCAACAATGGCGGCGGACACACACCGCATTTTGAACTACTGATGGAATATATTTTGAGTCTTATTTAATTAATCTACACCTGAATGTAGCTGGATCTGTGTTGGAAGAGACACAGCCTGATCCAGTTCTAATATAAATGTGCTAAATATGAACAGTTTAACAATAATAAATAATATTTATGTTAGCATGGAAGATATATAAAGTTATCTGAGCTAAATTAAGCTATCTGGACTCGTTACGTCATTTAAACGATGCGTAACATCATGTTACGCATCGTTTAAATGACGTAACGAGTTCCCATCCCTAGTAACATGTTGCGTGTTATTAAAGTTGAAAATGAAGACACCTTGGTTTATTTTGTATTTATTTATTCATCACCACAAACTGTATATCACACAAACACTGAGAAGTAATATGAACACTTAAAAACACGTTAACCAAACTGTAACTACATTAATGAACTGGATTCTGCTCTGTTTTCATCCTGGATACTGGACCCATTTGAAGACAGCAGGAAAAAAATACAAATAAAAACTCAGTTTGTTATTGTGTGATCGAAGTAAACACAAGCAAACATTATTAAGAAGGTTGATTTACCTGCTGTAAATCCACTGATTATCACGGACTAAAGTCTGATATCGGTTCTGGTCCACTCAGCAAATGGTGTGGAGCTTGTTAGATGAAGCGGGTCCCGCTTGGCATAAAATCTGTTGACTCTTATCCAAATTCCAGCTTTAACTTGTTGTTAACTTGTTGTTAGCTCAACTTTTAGCCCAGAAGAAAGCAGCAGACTGAGGAAACACGCATGCGCATTAGGTGAAGGTGCAAAATTCATAGCGCCAACTAGTGACCCGGCGTGGTAACTACAGAAGATTCAGGAGGACGGGGGGGGGGGAATTCCTGCAGATGCATGTAAACACAGAATTCGTCCGTGTCAACGCAGATCTTTTCCTCAATTAACATACAAAAAAAACATGTTTCCCCCCCATCGTGTCCGTGTAAACAGGGCCTAGGTTTCTTTAAGAGAGGGGTCACTTCTGCTATTTTAAAATATGATGGGACAGACTCTTGGTTCAGGGAGTTGTTAATTATCGTCAACACTGTTGGACCAATACAGGTTAGAGTCTGAACAAGCAAAGAGGGGGGTAATATTTTCAATGAGTCTGTGTGAGAAACTTCTGGAAGCACATGAACTAGCCCCAACATATTTGAGGTTGAATTGCCTGGTTGCACCTTGGGTTAGTGCCACGGCTAAGCTATCTGTCACTCCTACAGCACATCTCACCACTGTCCTGCTGTCCTCATACTTGTCCTGTACCAGTCTAACATGTCCTGCTGTCCTCATACATGTCATACGCCAGTGTAACATGTCCTGCTGCCCTCATCCTGCACCATCCTCTACCACTCCAGATTTCCTCATGCATCCACACCTTGTCTCTCAGCATTCTGTCATATGCTCTTTCTAAATCCATAAAGACACAATGGAGTTCTTTCTGACACTCGCTGTACTTCTCCATCAGAATCCTCAAAGCAAAGATGGCATCTGTGGTGCTCTTTCTTGGCATGAAACCATACTGCTGCACAAAAATAGTCACCTCTCATCTAAGGCCCTGTTTACACGGACACTGTGTGGGGGAAACGGATGTTTTGGGTATGTTAATTAGGTGAAAAGTTTTGCGTTGACACGGTCGAATTCTGTGGATACGACTCTCTCCCCCTCCACCCCCCGTCCTCATGATTTCACTGTAGTTACCATGCTGGGCCATTAGATGGCGCTGTGATTTTTGGAACCTTCACTACTGCGCATGCGTGCTGCCTGAGGTAAACAGAGCAGCCGAGGCAGCCTGCCTCGTCTGTTTTCCTCTCTGGCTAAAATCAGCTAACTACAAGTTGTTGTCAACAAGTTAACAACAAGTTAAAGCTGGAATTTGGATAAGAGTCAACAGATTTGACACCAAGTGGGACCTCTTCATCTAACAAGCTGCACACCAGACGCTGAGTGGACTGTGGACCAGAACCGGACTTTACTCCGTGATAAACAGCTGACTTACAGCAGGTAAATCAACGTTCTTAATATAATGTTTGCTTGTGTTTACTTTGATCACACAACAACTGAGTTTTTTATTTTTTATTTATTTATTTCTGCCAGGTGGAGAAGCTGTCGTTGACAGGCAGACGGTTCGGCGGTTCTGATGGGTCCAGATGAACACACAGCAAGAGTCCAGTTCATTAACGTAGTTACAGTTCGGTTCACGTGTTTTAATAGTGTGTTCAGTTTAATTCTCAGTGTTTGTGTTGTAAACTTTGTGGTGCTGAATAAATAAATAAATAAAAAATAAACCTGGTGGTGTTTTAATAGTGTGTTCAGTTTAATTCTCAGTGTTTGTGTTGTAAACTTTGTGGTGCTGAATAAATAAATAAATAAAAAATAAACCTGGTGTCTTCATTTTCACAGCACGTTACGCACTGTTTAAAAAATGTAACGAGTCCAGATAGATACTGTAGTTCAGATAAATTTAAACATCTCCCACGCCAACATAAATACTGTTTATTATTGTTAAACTGTTATATTTTGCAGCGTGACACGTGAAATGTCAGACTGTCCGCGCATGCGGGCTGCGCGCATGTGGTTGACACAAAAGCTCCACGGGAGATGTTTACATTATCAGCGGGGGGTCAGCGAAAAACTTCCACCTTGAGAGCAGGGTCAGAAAAGTATCGGAGTCAAAGAGGGGGGCCAGCAGCGTCGTGTAGGCGATAAGCAAAGTCGCAAAGAGAAAGTAGCGGTTACACTCAAAATACGCGCCGTGTAAACTGGCCTTAAGTCTTGCTTCCCCAACTCTCTTCCAGATCTTAAATGTGTGACTCATCAACTTAATTCCCCTGTACTTGCTATAATGCTGTAGCTACATCACCCATGTTCTTAAAAATGGACCAGCACACTTCTTCTCCATTCCTCAGGCATTTTCTCACCCGCAAATATGCCATTTAATATTTGAGACAAAAACCTCACTGCCATCTCTCCATTTCCAAACCTCCACTGGTATGTCATCATGTCCTATTGCCTTCCCCTTCTTCATTTGACTGGTGGATCCACTGGGAGAGGGTGCTATTTATAAGACTGAGCTGAATACAGCATCTCAGACTGAGGAAGTCTTTTGGACGAAAGACGAAACGTTCCTACAATTATTTTGCTTTGTTTTGTTTTGTTTTTTTAATGTCCAGAGAACCAGACTTAGCTTTTTTAGAACTTGTACAATCCAGTCCAGGTTAACAACAGGTACAGTATAAAATCAGAAATTGTTCTTGTTGAGGAAAATGATGATATCTGCTTTTCAGGCAGTATGTGTGAGTGTTCTGGACAGACAGTGTCTCCTGCAGTGGACAACATGTTTGCTGGCTGTGGAAGAAACTTGAACACAAATATGAGAATGCAAGATCTGACAGCAAAGGATAAGTCTTGTGTTGGTTCCACCACCAGCCGCAGGGTGCTCAGGCAGAACAGCTGGTGGAATGCCCTGGTCCATCTGCAGCCCTCTCTCTACTTGTTTCTTCATGGACATGGAGCTGTGACATTAATTATGTTGTGCCACTTCCTCAGCAAAAAGTTATTCCAGTGGAGACTTTCTGGACAGACTGCAGGGAGGTGGTTCATAAACAAACAACAGGTTCATCAGTATTATTGGTGAAAAGGGATTATTAAATCATTATTAAGATTGAGAATCTATAGCCCCTTTCATAAGTCAGACCCGCGTAGTTCCCGCACAGACCAGTCCGGCTTTAATACCCATCGGGTCATTCATAAAACAAAGTTGAATCCGACCACGGCCCCCCTTCAATGGAGCATTCACAAAAATTTGCAGCGCGTGTTGAAAAGAGGCGTGGTGAAAATGTTCAGCTCAGAGGACGTGGTGCCTGCGTGTTTAGCGTGGGACCGCACCGCAGAGGTGGATGTAAACAAACATGGCGACGCTAGCGAACATCGTTGTGCTTCTCCGAATGCTTTTTTTTGTGTGTTTTTTTGCTCTCGCATCAGTACAGCAATCCGCTCCAGAAGGGCCCCATCCTTCACTGTACCGGTAAGTCCCTTTTTCCTCCTCTGCGCGCAGAGACAGGAGCACACAGGTCTCTGCATCACCCCAATTAGACATTTCCGTGATGATCAATAAAAAAAGAAAAAGATTCGGCGAAGAATAGCAAGTGATGCGCGAGCAAAATACAGATGTCATGTTGTTGTTTACACATTTAAATACAGCGCGACAGTGTGCGCCGGGATAGTACGTGGGAGAGTACGTCATTATTCAAATAAGTTTGAAGCCGCGCAGCCCCGAGACCTTTCACAAGTCGACAGATGCGGGTTTAACACTACCTCTGCTCACAGATCAGGGACGGATCAGAGGCGAGTCAACTTAACTCGCCAAGGCGCGTTTTTATTTCTTCTGAATGCTCGTTGGAGGTCTGAACATGCATCAGAGCCGGATTGATGCGTCTTATGAAAGGGGCTATATAATTTCAGCTATCATACACTTGCACTCTCCTCCTCATCCTCCACTCCCTCATTCTCAGACCTTTCTTCAGACTGCATGGCGACCCCATCATCTCCACAGTCTTCCTCTGTTGACCACAAAGAACATTACAGTACTAGTATTTAAATTTCAGATTTTAATAGCAGAAAGGACAGTTGTGCATGAATGACATTTCACCTGCTCAATCATCTTTCTCTGGATCTGCTCCCAGACATGTCATCCATCTTCTGTTTAAGGTGCAAAGTAGCTCTTCTTCACCTTATAACAAGATGGGATTAACTTATTTGACAAATGGTCCATGGTAGGTGGTGTGTACTTGGGTTGATGGTTTACACCATGTCCCTGCAAACATGTAAACAAACATGTCCCTGTTACTGTAACGTTAGCTTAGGATGAACAATTATTAGCTCTATTGTTGCCTAACTAACCAAAATGTTGGTGATTCCACATCTGAAAAAGATGCAACCTTTTCACAACATATGTTGTAACTGTTCTGTGTCACTCTTCATTCAGTTACACCAACGTATTTTCCTTGGACATTGTGGTGAACACCATGGAGCCTGGCTAACATTAGCCATTTCAGGTCATTTGTCTAAGAAAAAAATATGAGCTAACATTAGCATGGTGTTTGCATTTGAGTTGACCTACCACTTTAAGTGGAGTATAACTTGTTAGCTGCCTTAATTTTGGAATGAGACGTAGTTTATAGTTTTATTTACCTGATGGAGCCAGAGACGAGGCAGCGAAAACAGTCCGGCAGAGCTCCACTCTGTTACTTCTGAGGGTCGGACCCGGAGGAAGCAAAAATAATCCAGTGGCACACATCAATGATGGGCTGCTTTTTTACTTCTCCACCTTCCTTTGCACAAAATGAAATTATTGCAAGTGCTGCACTGAGCTTACTGGTCATTTTATTAAAGTTAAGCCACGCTTTTGACCACGGCTGCTCACTTTCCATGTTTGGGAACACTTCCGGTGGATTCTTCTTCGTTGGTTTTCTGCGGG
>JBBPBX010064734.1:0-15317 GCA_038048925.1 Garcialebias charrua | reverse complement strand
TGCTAACAGGACCACACTGCTAACAGGACCATACTGCTAACAGGACCATACTGCTAACAGGACCATACTGCTAACAGGACCATGCTGCTAACAGGACCACACTGCTAACAGGACCATGCTGCAACAGGACCATGCTACTAAAGGCCCCAGTATAGCTCTGCGTTTGGCCGTACGCCGCTCTACGCTGTTCGAACGCAGAGGCACAAGTGTATCCCCGCAAGGCATGTTCGTGCCAAACTCAAATTTTACGGCCGCGAACGCAAACGCGTTGTCGCACAATAAACTGCCCGGCGCCGGACTGTTTTGTATGCGACACAAATATATTAAATTCCCCTTCTTCATCCCTGATCTGGACTTTTCTTTTGTTTTTTTTGCCAAAAGTCAAGTGATCGCTTCCTCCTCCGCTGACTCCACGACTGAAATGATGAGGAAATTAATGAATTTGTCACGAGCAAATTAAACTCGGGTCCAACGTGGCTGTGCGAGGTTCTGCAGATTTCCTGGTGTAATGGTCTGATGTGTGGGCTGCAGGACCAGTGCTCCCTGTTTTTAGTTAATTTTTTTGAACTTTTTATTAACATATAAACACAGAACACCGCTGCGGCAGAAGCTGCCGGCTCTCGCCTTTTTTTCCCCACCCGACCTGTCAATCAATGCAGTAGGTGTGTCAGCAAATGACCAATCAGCGACCTCAATTTGTCCCGCTCTGCCCTGCAGCTGCTCAAATGACGTCAAGAATTTGGTACGAAAATGCTGGAGCCTCACGCTGAGCTATGGGGGTGAACTGCCTGCGTAAATTACGCGCGTATGGACCGGCATACGGCCATACGCAGAGCTATACTGGAGCCTTAACAGTAACAGTGTTTTTACAACACCATTTTTTTTATTGCTTTTTCTTGTTGTATATTGTTGTCTGTACTCTATACGTTTTCTATCTAAAACAGGTCTCTCTTGAAAATGAGTCCTCATGACTCATTTTCAAGAGAGACCTCTTTTCAAGAGCGACCTCTCACAACCGCTCTGCAGCTCTAGTATACACTGTTTGACAGATGGTATGGCTGTCTACACATAATTTGTAATAGTACTCTGAGAGATACTCCTAGGAAATTGTCTCCACATTTCATTGGACCTTTTGTAATCATTCGCATCATTAACCCTTTGGCGGCGAGACTTTGTTTGTCCGCTTCCACACGGATCCACCTTCCACTTGTCACAGATGAAACCTTTTATTGAGAGTCACTTGAGACTTCCTGCTGACCTCCTTTTTCCCCTCGTCCAGTCAACAACCACCCTGCCTATACAGTCAGCCACATCCTGGCTGTAAGATGACGTGGCTGAGGCCTCCAGTACCTCGTCGATTGGGAGGGGTACGGACCAGAGGAGAGGTCCTGGATCCCGAGGTCTTTCATCTTGGACCCCAGCCTCATCACTATGTTCTACCGGGCCCATCCTGAGAAACACTTCAGGTCACCTGAATGTGATTGTTAGGGGGGAGGTACTGTCATGGTTCCAGTATTCGAGCACCAGAGGGCGCCATACTTAAACACCTGCAACCAATATATGCTGATGAGAATCCTGGTCCTATAAGGACGATGCTTAGAAGACCTCAATGCTGGAGATTTACCATTGCTTATGGTTTGTGTTCTCAGCTCCTTGTGTATCGCTTGAGTCTTGTGATTGCTTACCTGTGTTTTATGATCTTTCCAGTGAACCACCTGAGACTTACCTGTGCCCTTGGATCTCCACGTGAACCTCTAGAACTCACCTGTGCCCCTTTCAGCTGTTCTCCTGTGTCTCCAGCCACATGCTCTCGTATGATCTCTAGATTTTCTTGTTGCTACAAAGGATTCAGGAACCCACTCCCTCAACCACCATCTACCAGTAAGGATCTTGCACATTCAGAGCAAAATCCCTCGAGTCTCATTCTGGACCTGAACCCATCTCCTTGATCCACAGGGTTCCTGTTAAATCCTGAAGTATAATTCACTGTAAATAAAAGCTCTGACTTGCATTTCCTGTGTCTGAGTTGTTCATCCTTGGTCCTTTCATACTGTGTGTTCCGTTCATATGACAACAACATTTTAACAATAGCTACTATTCTACCAACCTGTTTTACTTGTTTGATGGGTAAAATATGTGATAACAATAGTTAATTAATGTTTAGACAATTACTGTACATTGTAAATGGACTGTACTGTACTTATATAGTGCCATTCTATCTTATCAAGATACTTAAAGGTCCACTGACATGATCTTTTAACATTTCAAAAAATGGCACAACATATATAAATATTAAGATAGACCTCTGACCGTTTTTGCTAAAATAATGTTAAATGAATGAAAATTTCTCTCAAAATAGTTTAAAATTAGCGCCGTTTATTTAGACCGTAAATCCGGATCTTCCGGTCACGTGAGCATTCCTGTTTCTGACGTCACGTCCGTAAATTTCGCCAGCGCACCTAAAAACACTCTATTTTCATCTAAAAACTACTTTTGAGTGCATAAAAATGATCGGAAACGTGTGTTTATATGCTTAACTTGCTAACTGTAGTGAAAAAACACATGAAAACTCAGTATTTTTTTCGTTTTTTCCAAAAATTCGCAACCCGGAAGTCCGTTCGTAAATTTCGCCAGCGCACCTAAAAACACTCTATTTTCATCTAAAAACTACTTTTGAGTGCATAAAAATGATCGGAAACGTGTGTTTATATGCTTAACTTGCTAACTGTAGTGAAAAAACACATGAAAACTCAGTATTTTTGTCGTTTGAGCAGAGTTCAGTATCGGACGTGACGTCAGAAACGGGAATGCTGACACGTGACCGGAAGATCCGGATTTACGGTCTAAAAAAACGGCGCTAATTTTAAACTATTTTGAGAGAAATTTTCATTCATTTAACATTATTTTAGCAAAAACGGTCAGAGGTCTATCTTAATATTTATATATGTTGTGCCATTTTTTGAAAAGTCAAAAGAACATGTCAGTGGAGCTTTAAAGTGCTTTACACTACAATCTGTGCCCTCATTTACCCATTCATACAGCACTCTACTAGATCTATACAAAGTTTAATCAGTGCTTTACCACATTCATACACTGATGGGACACACATCAGAGGCAATGAGGGGTTCAGTGTCTTGCCTAGAGACACTTTAGCATGTGATTGCTAATGGAATCGAACCCCCAGCTCTCGCATTGGAGGACGACTGCTCTAACCCACAACTTCCCCCATATAAGGTAATATATGATCTATACGTACTGTACTGTATATGTATCCAGAATCATCCATCCATTATCTTTACTCGCTTCTTCCTTTTTAAGTCGCGGGGGGTTACATGGCGCCCATATCCAGCTATCACTGTGCGAGGGGCGGGGTACACCCTGGAAAGGTCTCCACTTCCTCACAGGGACACAGAAACAAACGAGACAAACAACCATTCTCTCTCTCACTCACACCTAGGGACAATTTAGAGTTACCAATCAGCCTAACATGCATGTTTTTGGTCTGTGGGAGGAGACCTGAGTACCCGTAGAAAACCCACGCATGCACGGAGAGAACATGCAAACTCCATCCATAAAGGCCCCCAGACCGGGATTTGAACCAGGGTAACATAGCAGCTCTACCAGTTGTGCCACCATGCTGCCCACAAGCAAGCATAAAAACCAAAAAATCAACTGAAACCGTAAAAGTAATGAACTGTCAAAATCACAAAACAGCAAAAACAGCTAAACAAATCAATTAAAAACAGTAAAACCAACATTTCAAGCTGAGTCAAAAGCCAAAAAGAAAAAAATGTGAATGAACTACAAACATTGGAAGCCGAGCTCTGGTTAGACTAAGCAGACATGTAAAGTGCTTGATTATTTAAAGTGCAGTTATGTACTCAAGATGACTGATGTAGCCTGTTGGGGCAGCATTTTGCTCACAACAGACTTGCTGAGAGACTCATTACAGAGTGCTCTTGTCCCAGTTTTCCCAATATGACTACGGTAACTTCTAAGCCAAATGAAGCTAATTCTATGCAATTTTGGGCTGATGACGCAACACAAGGAATTAACGTTATTTAACATTCAACTTTCTTTTTCTCACAATGAGACTCACACTTTCAGCTTAAAGTGTAAGCCTGATAAAGATTGCTGATTGCCCGCAGAACTTCTCATCAGCTGTCGTCCTCACCGACCCCTGAAGCTGGCACAGTGACTTTCGGCTATCTCGGGCAGTTCCTGACCAGTCCTCTCCTCATGGTGTATCATGGCCTGATACACCAGCAAAACCCCAGAAAGACGAGTGAACCCAGTCTTCAAACTGACCCGGTAAGGAGCTGAGACCTGGTGACATGAACTTTGGGTCTGGTTATGCATATTTAGCTGATGCAGTAATAATAGTACTTTACTCTTTCAAACTAGTGATTCTCCAAAATATTATCTTTTAATAATAATAATAATGTCACATTTTTGTCATCTGTGTATGTTTCCATACAAGACGAAATTTGACTCTGCATTTAACCCAATCACCACCAGGTGGGGCAGTGGGCAGCTATAGAAAGCGCGCCGGGGAGCAATTGGGATGAGATGTGCTGCTCAAACACACCACAAGTTATGCCGTGACTGGGGTTCGAACCTGGGTCCTTCGGGTCCCAAGTCGGTTCCCCTGCCACTACACATGCCATCTTGACCCCTTATCATTTGTGTTGTTCAACGTTGTTGATTATTGTTGATGATTCTTATTTGGATTAATTATTTTTCATAAAATTTAAAAGGCAAATTAAGTTTCCTCCTTACTTGGTATAAATATTTGGATAAGAATTTCCTGTAACTACGAATTCAGCTTCAGCTGTTGAGTCCATAAAGTGTGTTAACTTGACAGTTAACGGGACTTACTGCTCCCAATTTTCTTTCCCCCAATAGAACATTGGTAAATAAACCTGCAGACCTGAGGTCAGTGCACCGCCATCTCACCTCCCCCGTGGTGCAAATCTGCAACAAAAGGAGCTGTGAGGTATGACTGTGTGTATTAAAAGATTACATTGCTTTCTCTCAGCCTTTCATTACACCGACTTCAAAAGATTTGTTTAGCTGCGTGGCATGAAACAACCTTGGACCACTGTTTTCAGCCCCATCATTTAAAAAAAAACTTGGTCTGCATGCGGCACACCAGTCAACAACATCCATGTCTATTTTCACCTTTCCCTGTCTTTGTCTTGGTTAATTTTTGCTCTGCCTTCTGTTTTAAGAAGCCACGAATCACCCGAGGCCACGGCTGCTGGTTTATGCCAGGAACACCTGGTGAGTTAAAGGCTAGGCCAGGTGGCTCACAGCCTCGACTGCCAATTAGAGCAGTGACCATGTGAGCGCTGCCCAAGATTATTTCTAATTAACAGTGTACCTCTGAGGCATAACAATCAGCCAAATAAACACAGTGACAGAGGCATCTCCAGCCTATCGACTAACGTATTTTCCTTCTTTTTCAGGTGAGAAACAAAAGTCCAGACAGAAGAATGAACTGAAATACACACAAAAACTCAGGCAGTGAGCCCTGTGTGAATCATTGTTGGATGAAGGTGAATGTGTATTGTACATTTACTATGTGAGTCAGACGCAATTTGAGTTCACAATGAAGGCATTTTCTCTGACAATGTGACAGAAGCTGCAAGCTTGTCTCAAGACAATGACAGAAGACACACCACAATAATAAAAACCATTGACAGGGAGAGTCTCACTTAAAGAGACATTCTAGTTATTTTGAAGCAGTGCTCTGTGGAAAAAGTTATAAATAATTAAATAACATCTTAGCCAGTGTAGATGGCTCCTTGAAAAACCTCAGTCTGACAGGACTGACAAGAGAATAGCTTGTCTGAACAGAACCAAGGTCAAAGCTGACATATTAAAACATTCCCAATAATAATAATAATAATAATTAATTCAATTTATAATGCACTTTTCATTACTGAAAATCTCAAAGTGCTACACATATATTGAATGCTACACACATTCATAAACCGGTGGCGGCAGACTACCATGCAAGGTGCTTTCCAGTCCTACCGGGAGCAACTCAGGGTTAAGTGTCTTGCCCAAGGACACAACGACACATGGTGCGGGTCCCGGGAGTCGAACCGCCAACTTTCCGATCGGGAGACGACTGCCATTACCACTACACCACCAAACAACCGTTCATGCAGATGCTATTTCATGCACATTTACAATCCCGGCAGTTTTACATTACATGATTATTTACATAGATTTCAATGGTTAATTGTAAAATGGAAAAAGTTGCAGCTGGTACGGTGGCATGACGCGTGTGTTTATGTGCTCATTGCTGTGTGCCTCCTTACTGTTTATTCATAATTTACTGTATTTTCATCAAGCTGACAGTAACATTGGATGTAGAAGCTGAGTCCTGTAGTTCTTACCTTTCATTGGAGCTCTCCCTGATGACTGAAGCATTCAGGAGTTACATATTTATGATGTTGATGTCTAATTTGATGAACATGCTGGACACCATTTGGACACTTTGAGATATGCGTGGAAAGACCATCATTAAAAGATGTCCAGAATAATCATTTTTGGTGCTATTGTTACAGAATTTGAACTGGTAATGACTAAGACTTGATGCTGCAACCTCAGAATTTTCCAGTCCATCCCTCCATTCCTCATGCATGAATATAAATCCATCCATCCATTATCTTCCACTTATTTTGAAGTCCATTCGCAAGGGCAGCAGCTTGAGCAGGAAGGCCCAGACATCTCTTTCCACAGCCACCTCTTCCAGCTCTTCTGGAAGGATTCCAAGGCATTCACAAGCCAACCAAGAGACATAGTCTCTCCAGTGTGCCCTGGGTCTTCCCCAGGGTCTCCCCCTAGTTAGACAAGCACCTCCCTAGGGAAGTGCCCAGGAAGTATCCTTACTAGATGTCCAAACCGCCTCAACTAGCTTCTCGATGTGGAGGAGCAGCGGTTCTATTCTGAGACTATCCTGGATAACTGAACTTCTCACCCTATCTCTAATGGAGAGTCCAGCTACCCTGTGGAAGAAACTATTTCAACCGCCTGTATCCATGATCTCATTCTTTCTGTCACTTCCCGGAGTTCATGGCCACAGGTGAGGGTAGAAACGTAGACTGACAGGTAAATAGAAGGCTCAGCTCAGCTCTCTTTTCACCACAACAAACCGGCACAGAGTCCGCAGTACTTCTGCACCAATCTGTCTGTCAATCTCACGCTCTTTTCTTCCCTCACTCATGAACAAAACCCCAAGATACTTGAACTCCTCCACTTGAGGCAGAACCTCACCCTCGACCTGAAGAGAGCAATCCACCCTTTTCTGACTGAGACCCATGGCCTCAGATTTGATTGTGCTGATTTTCATCCCAGCCGCTTCACCTTTGACTGTGCACAACTCCAGTGAGAGCTGGAGATCACAGCACGATAACACCAACAGGACGACATCATTTGCATATAGCAGAGATGGAATCCTGAGGTCACTGAACCAGACTCCCTCTGCCCCCTGGTGGCACCAAGAAATTCTGTCCACAAAAGTTATGAACATAATCTGTGACAACAGGCAGCCCTGGCAAAGGCCAACTCCCACCCTGAAGGAGTCTGACTTCCTTCCGGCAATGCGAACCTAACTCTCGCACCACTTGTATAGGGACTGAGCAGCCTATAGCAATGGGCCCCCAATCCATGGGGCAGCACGGTGGCACAACTGGTAGAGCTGCTGCCTCTCAGCGAGAAGGTTGCCGGTTCAAATCCCGGTCCGGGGCCTTTCTGGGTGGAGTTTGCATGTTCTCCCCGTGCATGCGTGGGTTTCCTCCGGGTACTCCGGTTTCCTCCCACAGACCAAAAAACATGCTTGTTAGGCTGATTGGTGACTCTAAATTGACCCTAGGTGTGAGTGTGAGAGTGGATGGTTGTTTGGTGTGAGTGAGACAGGTCCCTCTTGTAAATGAGTCCCCGTGACTCAACGAGGCTAGCCTGTATAAATAAAGGTTGAATGAATCCCATACTCATGGAGCACCCCCCACAATGTACCCAGAGGGACATGATCAAAAGCCTTTGCTATGTCCAAATAACACATGTAGACTGGATGGGCAAACTCCCATGATCCCTTGAGGACCCTAGTGAGGGTAAAGAGCTGATCCAAAGATTCCACAGCCAGGATGAAACCCGTATTGTTCCTCCTGGATCTGAGGTTCAACCAACAATCAAACTCACTTCTACAGTACCCCTGAATAGACCTTACCAGGGAGGATATGGAGAGTGATACCCCTATAATTGAAGAACACCCTCCAGTCCCCCTTTTTGAAGAAAAAATTCCAGTCTGCCACGCCAGTCTGCCAGTCCAGTGGCACTGCCCCCAATGTCCATGCAATGTTGCAAAGGTGTGTCAACCAAGACAGCCCGACAACATCCAAAGCCTTAAGGAAATCAGGGTGAATCTCATCCAACCCTGTACACCTGCTGCCATCAAGCTTTTTAACTACCTCAGCAACCTCGGCTACTCTTATAGACAGACCAACCCCAAAGTCTCCCAACTCAGCTTCCTCCATGGAAGACATGCTGGTGGGGTTAAGAAGGTCTGAGAAGTATTCCTTCCACCTCCCGATGACATTACTGGTTGAGGTCAACAGCACCCCACTTTCACTGAACACAGTGTTACTAAAGCTCAGCTTTCCCCTCCTCAGCCATCTGATGAATTCCCAGTATCTCCTCCGAGCTGACTGAGAGTCTCTATCCAAGGCCTCATTCAACTCCTCCAACATCCAAGCTTTTGCCTCAGCAACAGCCAAGGCTGCAGACCGCTTGGCCTTCCAGTACTCCTCAGCTGCCTCCAGAGTCCCACTGGACAACAAGGACTGATAGGACTCCTTCAACTTGACAGCCTCCTTAACCCAGAGTGTCCACCACCGAGTTCAAGGATGGCCACTGCGAGAAGCACCGACAAACTTGTGGCCACAGCTCAAAGCAGCTACTTCAGTAGAGGTACGGAAAATTGCAGACTCTGAGTTAATCTCTGAGTAACCTCATCCTGCCTCAGCTGGGTTGTGGTTAAAGCTCTCTCAGAGGTGCAAGTTGAAGATCTTTCTGATGGGTTCTTTTGCCAGGCACTCCCAGCAAACCCTCACTACACGTTTGGGTCTACCGGGTTTATTCAGCATCTTCCCCTGCCATGGTGGTGATCAGTTGACAGCTCAGCTCCTCTCTTCACCCGAGTGCACGAAACAAACGGCCGCAAATTAGATGACATGACTACAAAGTCCAGGGCATCCTGATGCCAAGTGCACTTGTGGACACCCTTAAGTTCAAACATGGTGTTTGTGATGGAAAAACTATGACTAGCACAGAGATCCAACAACAGAACACTGCTCGAGTTCAGATCAGGGAGGACGTTCATCCCAATCACACCCCTCCAGTTCACACTGTTGTTAACCACGTGGGCATTGAAGTCCCCCAGCAGAATAAAGGACAGGCCTAAACTACTTCTCTAAACTAATTTTAAAACAGTTAACACTGTAACTTTTCACATAACCTAAATTCAAAAAGCTGGAATATCCTTTTAAGACTAACTGCAATGGTGTTGAAATTTTAAAGAAAGCCAAAAGAGTTTTTTTTTTTATGTGTGGTGTTTTAGCTGGCAGTCCACCTGCTGTAAGGTAAAGCAGTTTTATTTCCTGTGTTCCAGCAAAGCCACCTGCCAGTGAGCATTATTAGACAAACTGTTCCAGATAAATGGCGTGAAATAATCTGGAAGGCCTAATTATGAGACTGATGCCAAGTGTTGACATCGCTGATTGCACTTGGAAAAGATTACAATCAAAGGATTGCTGGCTGCAGAGGAAGCTGCTCTTTAATTGTCATTTAGTAATCATCTGAGCTAACTTCCCAAGTGGAGAAAATGAGGTAAAGTACAAGAAGAGGCTGTTTTGCAAAAGTACACACAGGTAAGATTTGCCATGCAAACCCCAAGTGGTGTGATGAGTCTGCTCATGCTGGCAGAGAAATAAAAAGAAGGATGCTGATGTGTTTCTTGGAAAACAGCCAGGACTTTGAGGTCGAAACAGAGGGCAAATCTAAAAGAAAGACAGAAGGTCTGAGGGGAATACTTTGAGAGGAAACGACCGAGCCAAGTGGCCTGCGCTAAGGGCTCAAACTATTTGTAAAGTACACTTGTAAAAGCGCAGCAGATGCTGCAGACCACCGCCTCCCCAGAGATGACAGAGAGTTTTCTTTGCTCTCTGAGTCCAGCACCTTGTTGTAAAGCTGGGGGCTTAGAGTGGCTGATTGGGTCTGTGGTGAGCCACGGGGATTCGTCTGTCTGAAACTCAGGATTTGAACGCCAGAGCTGAATAACTGATTACAGCAAACAGCCTTCACACCATGGCGGCTGAAGTCCAAAGGAATTACCTAGCAGGAAACGATCTTAAAGCCGGATGCCGGATCGTTAGAGAAACTCACAAAAACCATTGGGTGCAGGCGTGGAATGATCACGGTGCTTTGAAGTGGATACAGCAGCTTCACCGTGAGTGCTTTGTCTGTAACGTGTCTTCATCTGGCTGCTGAGAGTTCCCACGATTCACCGATTCATTTCTTCTCTCGTGGGCCTCAGCAGAGAGAGGAGCCTGCAGAGGAACTTCCATTCTGAAGACTCCCTCCTGAATGACAATGTTCAGTGAGAGAAGCCTGCCCGAGCGTTATTAGGATAAAACAACCCCTCTCTCCGTGTGAGGAATATCAATTTTAGAAATGAAAGGCCTAATATTCCACAAAGGGATGAGCATCACTCACAGCCTTTCCTGCCGACGTTTACACTGCAGTCTTCTTGCTGTTTTGGTCAAAACTAGAAAATGTTGTTATATTGTGAGATCTCACCTCAAGCTGTGAGTTGTGGATGACCCTCAGCTACTACCACACCAGATTTTACCTCAATGTCTGTAAAATTGACTGAGGTATGGCTATTTTTGTGTTGGCTGGTATTGACTAGCTGTGGCGGCCATCTTGACCCCAAAAGATAAGATCTCACACAGTTAGTAGCACTTATAGAGTACGTGTTGTGACTAACTATACTTCACCAACATCAAATCTAAGATCAGTTCACTAAATTAAAGGTCAGTTGGATGTGGCAACCATCTTAAACTTGGATGGCTCTAAAACAGTTATCAGTTGTAGATGTACAACTTATGACTTCCTAAATGTTTCATTAAAATGAGTCCAATGGGTTGGGAGATGTTTTGCTAACAGACCCACACAGTTTGTTCTAAAGAGTTAAAGGTAAAAATTTTGAACACAACTCCTGTATGAGCTGTTAACACAAACAGTATCTGTTTGGGACACTACAACCAAACTGTAGGTCAACATCTGTCTAACTGAACCATTTAAAGCTAATTTAGCATTTTTGTGGGGTTATCTTGAATTTGTTTGACTCCGTGATGTGGAACCAATGATTAGCTTGTGCATATGTCATTAAAATGTATCCCGTGGTTTAAAATATACAGGGGTTTCCCGACTTACAAGCGCATCGACATACGAGGTTCCGGACTTACGAGCTGACTAACAAACAGTAAAGTTGTACAGAACATACAGAAAATACTACAGCACTTTTATGTGTTTTTAGATGAAAGTGTGTTAGCTAACCGTTTGGAAACAAGTTTCTGAGCATGTTTATGAACCAGTATGAACGTTTGTGATGAAAAACGAGTGTTCGTAGTAGCGCTAGCATAAATTTTCCGATTTACGACTGAAAATCCGGACTTAAGAGCAACACGTGTTTCGGCTTCCGACATACGAGATTTCGTGTTATGAGCACCTCGTAGTAACGGAACTCGCTCGTAAGTCGGGGACCCCCTGTATTATGTTAACAGACACAAATACACACAGACCCTAACCCTAATCCGCGTGAAAAAAACTTTTTTTAAAGCTTTATTTAACCATTTTCCTAAACCTAACCTGACACCACCGACCCTAAATGTAACCCCTTGACTGTATTATCAGTGATAAGAGCATACTTTTCAACCCACTAGGAGGTACAGGAGCAACAGTCTGTACGCAACCTATGGGGATGAGAACAACTAATAACAGCCATTTAATGGCTGATAACATTTGAAGCGGGTGCAGCGGTGGTGGATATGAGCCAAAGAATGCTCGCCCACTTTTGCTTTAGGTATTAAAATATAATGAATAACTTTGTTTCCTTGATGATGATTGGTACCAAAGCCCCCCATCATCATCTCTTCCATCCTCCTCTCTAAACACCGCAGCGCCATCATCGCCCAACGTCATGTTGCTCAGCCCACTGGAAGACGGCTGATGTTCTCAGCTGGTATTTAGAGACGTTTCACTGAAAAATTAAAGAGTGAACGGCAGACGTGTTCATTATTAAATGACTCCCAGACACTCAACTTGTACTCTAAATGTGGCACCACTGAAGCACAGAGTGAGTCACAACGTTTTAAAAAGATCTATTCCAGTTTTTATGAGACAAGGTTCATCAAGTCTCTGTGGTGTTTTCTTCAGAGCTCACAGCCAGCTGTAAATCCAGCTGCTGCTCAAGTCAAGGCCAACAGCAAACAATAAAGCCAGAGAGCTGGACACTGTTGGAGTCAGGTAGCAGAAAGTCCACGCTTTGCCCACGACTCCTGGAGCAGCTTCTGTAGAAAGGTTTCAGCATTTCATCTGAAGTACAGTGTGGGTGAATGAAGAACACTGGCTAAAAGTTCAAAAAGAGCACACCACTAAATGCTCAAAGGAGCCAAACATTAGCAAAAGCTAAAAGAAACAAACAAAAAAAAAAACAGCTAATAGAGGTAAAGCACAATCTCAAAGCAGTTAAACACTAGCTAATAGTCAGATAGGCAGACAAAGATAAAGAAAGCAAAACGCTAGCTAAAAGCCAAATGTAGCAGAACTCTAAAAGCTAAAAAGAGCAGAACACCAACTAAAAGCCGAAGAGCAAAATGCTAGCTTAAAGCTAAAAGAAACAAAGTTCTGTCTAAAAGCCAAAAGCAGGACAAGGTTAGCTACAAGGTTCATGTAGCAGAATGCGTAAAATTGGAATGTTGTATAGCAACAGATTAACTAAAAGCAGAAAAATGCTAGCTAAAAGTACAAAAAAAATAAGCTAAGTGGCAAATGAATAGGCACAAACGTTTTCAAGAGAACATGTTTTTGCAGTAGATTAATGCATTGCAATAGATTTGATGTATTTTTGTGGGGAAATATTGTAAAACCGTTTTGAAAGTATCAAAGTGACAAACGTCACAGCACCCGTCCACTGAATGAGCCAAATGTTTTGAGCTGGCTAAAATGTCAAAACGTATGCAGAAGTTGTTTAGTTGCAAAATATGCACATAAAAATAAAAACATGATATTACCAGTGCAATCACGCTGTTAATATCTTTGTATCGTATTTTCCGGACTATAGGTCGCAGGTTTTTGCTTAATTTGCATGCCCTGCAACCTATAGAAAGGTGAGACCTGTTTATGGATTTTTCCCCCATATTTTTAGACCAAGTTTTGGCTCAGATATGACCGTTTTTCATTTTGGCAAAAAATGGTGCAGTACCACTTTTGTCCGCTAGGAGACACCAACCGTTCCCACCTCATGTGTCCGAAGGCAGCCTCCTCTGGTCGGACTGACTCTGTCGCTGCCCGGCCTCCTGCTCTGGAGGTAACTACTGTTAGCTTGTGCTTGTTAGCAAGATAAGTCAAGAACCACGGGACAGATTTTTATCAAACTTACAGAAAGTAATCACTGTATGGACATTTACAAGTGACTAGCTTTATGAGATGTTTGAGATAAAAAAAAGAAGATGTTTTATAGACGAAAACGTGTCGCGTTAGCTTCGGGTTATTTTCCTGCTACTATTTGTCTAAATAACTCATTAACCACACCGTGGATTTTCTTGAAACCTACAGAACGTAATTACTTGGCGGTCATTTACAAACTGTGACCTGTATGAGACATTTGAGGTAAAATTCGATTTATTTATAATTTATTTTCGCAGTGCACGCAACCGTTTGGAAGACGTCAAAGCGAAACAATTTAAATCCAGCAGATTTGACCATTTCGTGAATTTATTAAGGAACGGTTAAGCTCAGGAACCCTTGTGCTATAATGTCATCTATAATTTTTAGCAAACAAATAATTGTTTTTACCGTGTTAATCTTGTAAAGTCCTTCCGCTTCTGTGGCCGCCATTTTCAGCAGGGCAAATGAGGCGCTGACGCGTCGCGTAGCGGTGACGCATAATAGATGCAACCTAAATAAAGGTGCGACCCGTTTATGGATTTTTCCAATTTATTGCCAATAATTGGACAAAGCGACCTATAGAACGGTGCAATTAATCAGGCGGAAATTACAGTACATGTTGTAGATGGGCTGAGATTTGAAACATTTACATTCCTAAAGACCACGTCTAGTTTGCTAGGGGACCTTTTCTTTTAAGTTTTGTTATCTTTATCTTAAGCACCAGAAGCTTAAAATAAAGATAACAACTCATTGAGTGTTTTGGAAATATTACATATTGAAAACCATTGTTTCTTACATTATAAAACTGAAAATCTTTAATATTACAGACCATTGTTGTGTAGAGAAAGATCACAGCTGTGAGATGATTAAAGAGCTACAACAGCTTAAATGAAACAGCCAAAGCTTTTGAAGTGTGCCTTTGTGGACTAAACAGAAATATGCATTCAGTTCTAACGGACACAGAACTGAACCTCTTACCCTGGAGAAGTTTTTTTTTTTACAAATGTCAAAGGAATGCGTATTATTTGCACTCACCATGCGCCATCATTTTTACTGCTCTTTTATTGTGAATGATATTAAAATGTTCCATGATCCTTACTAGGTAATAATCAGTCTTCATGTGACCGCTCAGTGAAGGGACAACAGAGATCATTTTTATTATCCTCAAGGTCGATTACCATATTTTTCGGACTACAAGGCGCACTTAAAATCCTTTAATTTCATCAAAAATCGACAGTGCACCTTATGTATTAATTCTGGTTGTGCCTACTGACTTCAGACCAACTTTATGTGGTACAACCGAACAATGTTGAGAGTTATTGTGAATGAACTGAATAAAGTTTGACCCATCTGACTGTTTTGTTTTGCTTAATGCACCTTATAGTCCAAATAATATGGTACAGGGACATGTTTCTTAGAGAGTCCTAGCCTTCCAGATTCCCTCCCTGCTTCTGACTGCAGTTGGGTTCTGATGAAGCTGGACAAGGCGGGGCAGGGCTAGAAGTTCTACAAAACTAATTTTTTTTTCTGTTCGGGAAGTCAGAACAGGTCAGAACCTCAGACAGGTGAAAACATTG
>JBBPBX010064733.1:0-20168 GCA_038048925.1 Garcialebias charrua | reverse complement strand
TTTTATCTGACACAAATTTACCATCAATTAAACGAGTTATCATCTTTTTCAGATTAATATTCAATAAATCTGTGACTCAGTGATGAAATGTAACTTGACAGGAAACGTTATTATGTTCGACCTACCAAAGGTAGAGTCATTTAATAACAAAGCATTAAATTACAATCACAACATATTTACATGGAATGACTGATCAGAATTTATACAACTAACTTTCACAGATTTAAACATGGAGACAACAGACAAGTTAATGGGTCTTATATAAACTTATTTCTGCAGCACAAACTTACAGTTTTACTTTAGAAATAAAGTTTAAAGAGGAGAAAGTTTAAGGAGGAAGTTTAAGGATGAAAGATGGAGGGAGTGGTGTGTTTTTAACCAGGAAGCATGGCAGCTCTCCGGCCGATCTCCGCTACACGTTGGTACGACTTGGCAAAGCATTTGACGACTTTATTACTTTGTGAAGATGGTCAATCTCCCGTGGTCCAGTTGGTCAGTTCTGTTTACCGTTCTTCAGCGTCTCCAGACGTGTGCCAAGACTTGGACCGTAGTAACGCACGTCCTGGTTGGCTTTTCAGAATAAAAGTGTTCATGGATGAGAACACATTGTATTCTGAGCTTAGAAGCTTAAAATCGGTTCCACAGTGAGCTGGCTGTTAAACCTTGCTGAGAAACGCGGACCCTTTGACTCATGGTCGGACGTTATCAGCTTCAAAATGAGCAAGTTCATAGTTGACTCACTCCAGACTCCATTTGACTCCCTTGCTCCATGTTGCTCTCATTTGACTCTGACGAGCCTACAGGAAGTGTCCCCTTAAGAAGGGGGTGTGACCCAGTCAAATCCTTTCCTGCTCATTGGTTGTTTACCAGAGAATGGGAGTGACTTTGCAGGTCAGCGAGTCTGTGACTGGTAGGGGCAGACAGGACAGGAGAGAGAAATAATATGTCAGAAGACGCAGGTGCGAACAAAACAGGAAATCTATTTTGAGAACAGATGAGATTTGTTTTTAGAAAGGACAGGAGACAGGAGAGAACTTATGTCTACGACGTTTCACTTTGTTCCCAAAACACTTCAAACAAATACTAAGATCATTCTGAGTTGTTCTTTTAACTTTGGCATATTTAAAATATACTAGCTTAGTAAGATCATACCCATATTAAGAATATACTGTTCATATGCATAACAGGTGATGCTTTGATTCATCACATGAAGAAGTGACTAATAAAGGTACAGCATAAACCATGATCAATACAGTATATTGAAGAATAACACTGCTCATATGAATAACCAATAATCATGAAAATGACAAGAGATAATCTGTTCATTAATTCTGAATTACCACAAATTAAAGAAAGTCTATTTCTGAGTGATTTTGTGTCTCTTAATTAAAAATAAATGTAATAAAATAGTGTCCACTTGTCTCCTTGAGAGCTTCAAGAAAAGTGTAACACTAAGAGTTTCAGAGAGATGTGAAAAGGTGTAGATCCAGGAATTCAGAGACCAGGTGTTCCACTACACTTGCATGTAGTAAACTGGGTTGAAACATCTTGTGTCCTCAGAGTGGCTTATTTGAGAGTACAGATATGATGAAAGGATATTTATTTTGTCCAACAAACCACACAAAAGTACATTCACAAGTACGGTAGTGTGCATCAGTTTGGTAAGCACTGTTCATGAGTTTGAGAATGACGCATACAAATTTTGTGTTGGGAATAGATTACAGAGCTCAATTATCTTGCTTCTCCTGCTATAAAAAGGAGATGTTTTTAACATCTGGTTAGAACATCACCTTACTTTAAAAGTTTGTTATTCCACTCAGGGGGAGACCTGACTGTGGTAAAGCCACTGTGGTTGGCTTCAGGACACCTCTGTGTAACTTATACAAAATGATTACAGGCATATCCTCTTTTATTATTCTTCTTTTTTTTTACTATTTTAGACATTGCAAGTCTACTCTTCTGACATTTCAACTCATTAAGCAAAAATGTACTTTTTTCAGCCAAGCGAGCCAGAACTGTGTGTGCCAGCGGGTTGGAGTGTGGATACAATGCCTGCAGAAGGGGAAATAAATCCTCCTTCTTGGGCTTGAAATGTATAAATAATCTTTGTGTTGACGGTCAAAGAGCAATTGCCATCATTATTGTAAGGATGGCACGTGTGTTATTTAGATGCAAGGTAATATATCTCTCTTGTTGCAAGTATTTTAATAGGTTTTGTGTTGCATTTTTGTCCAGAGGTAGTTACTTAGCACCTCTGCTCAGACAGTTTCCCCCCCTGTGCCACACTCCTGCAAAAACACATTCAAAAGAGTGATATGGATAAAAAGTTGATTAAGTTGAAGAGCATTATCTTCTTAAAGAATGAGAGAAAGGAAATGTGGTGACAATGTGGTACCTGAGGGGATTACTGAGAAGTGGAATTACAGTTGCCTTCACGAGTATCCAGTAAAAGAAAGAAAGGACTGATAATAGCGTGAAGAAAGCGGAGGGAAGGAGAAATGATATCAGCAGGGCAGGATGATGGAAACAAGTGAGAAATGTTATTGACTGGACAATGGGTTGAATTTGGAATCCAGATCAAAACTGACCTGGGAGAACAGAATAGATCGATTAGTAATGACTTAGATGACCAGGTAGTTAGTGAGTAATTGAAATCTGAGTCTCTGCAGGGCATGGGAGCTGTTTTCATTCAGCCTTTAATGAGTCTGTCAAACTATTTTTAAGATCCACAATTTAAACTCCATTGTCGACTGAGGCAGTGCAAAGTAAAAAGTTTAAGGAAAAGTTCACAACCTAGAAAAACAATAACATTTTAGGTGTTATTTACACATTTACATATGATCAATTAATAATTGAAAATCAGTTCAATTAGATATTAGGATAACCCACAAATAGAGTTCTTACAGTCTTAAAGACTGTTTGATCAACAATAAAACATCTGGTATTTTTTATTATTATTTAAGACCAAAAAAATCACAATTTATAATTAACAAATAAAACAAGTAAATTCTTGTGGGATTAAAAGGAGGGTGAAAAGCTCAGGCGGCCATCGGTTGGAGCCTTGAAGAATAAATGATTCGGTGCAGATGGATGGTGTAAGACTGAGGCTGCTGCTAAAAATATGTATCCTGAGTGATGTGACCACAAGTGAACAGCTGTAAGCACAAGTGTAAATAAATATGAACACGTTTATCCTGATGCATGCTCAATAACCCAGGTAGAAAAATCTAAAAAAGTTTATTCTGGTTCTCTGGACATTCAAAAAACAAAACAAAACCGACAAAAAAAAATTGTAGACTATTTATAAGACTGAGCTGAATACAGCATCTCAGACTGAAGAAGTCTTTCGGAAGAAAGACAAAACATTTTGTTTTTTGAATGTCCAGAGGACCAGAATTAACTTTTTTTAGATGAACACATTTACTTTAATTTTAAGTGGCATTTTGTGTTTTTGCCTGTATCAATTAGTATCTTACCTGCATAATAAATTATACATCCATTATCTTTACCCGCTTCTCCCTTTTTGTGTCGTGGGGGTCATTGATGCCCATATCCAGCTATCACTGAACGAGACACAGGGGGACATCCTGGACAGGTCTCCTGTCCATCACAGGGACACCTGGAGACAAACAACCATTCACTCTCTCACTCACACCTAGGGACAATTTAGAGTTACCAATCAGTCTAACATGCATATTTTTTTATCTGTGGGAGGAAACCGAAGTACCTGGAGAAAACCCACGCATTCACAGAGAGAACATGCAAACTCCACCCAGACAGGTCCCGGACCGGGATTTGATCCGACAACCTTCTCACTGAAAGGCAGCAGCTCTTAGCTGCCATGAGGCCCCAGAAGAAATCCCTCAAAGTGTTTTCTATTTGAAGTTTCCAAAAGGGAAACTACCTAATGTGTGTCCCAAGCCATAGTTTTTAATATTGTTTTTGAAGGAAATTTGTTTTTTTGTTTTTCAATGTATATTTTTCAGTCTTTGTTGCATATAAATGAGTTACATTAAGATGTTCAGCTGAGAACATCAGTTCAGTTATACAGAGTTCTTACATGGTTTGTGTAATTAGGTCCTTTAAAATGAAACCAATCACTGTGAGATTGAAAGAGAACAATTCTGTTCCAGATCCACATTTTCCATGTTTTTCGCTCTCATCCTGCTCTCTCTATTCTGCAGTTGGCTCCTTTTCAACCCACCTTCATTTGTATGACTGACGCAGAAGCAGGAAAAATATGAAGCATGTTTTTTATGAACCGGTTATCACATAAATAGACGTCACAAGCGTTGCAATTTTGTGCCACACGTCAAAGGCTGCATTGAGGAAAGTGAGTCCACTTTATATTCAGTGATGAAAAAAACATTTGCATTAAACACGCTATAAAGATAAAGATATCGGAAGAAAACCCTACTTGTGTTGAATGAAAATGGGCTGTTTGTTGGGTTTTATCAAAGAAGTGACAGAAGCAAGTGACAGTGTGAAATTAAACAAAGTCCTCTAAAAGTGTTTAAACTGTTTTTTTAATCCATTAAAGTTCCTCAAAACTTCATAGGGAAGATCTTATTTGATTGATTTTCAAACACAAACCAGTGTCCATTCATGATGCGCTGCAGCAAAAAAAAAATAATAATAAAGGGGTAGATGAGAGTCGTCCTGGTGTCAGCGCGAGATGAAATCAGCTCACGCGGTTGATGCATCTGAGCAGTTTTCTTGAAACTGACAGAAGACAACTGCTACAAGAGAAGATGACAAAGAAAACAAATCAAACATTGATTTAAGGTGGTTGTTTTGCTGCCAAACCCAGTAAGATGTAGTAGACAGGGCGTTCTCTGTAGCAGGCCCAAGACTCTGGAACGAGTTACCGCTGCTCATAAAACAGGCCCCCTCCCTCTCGGTTTTCAAATCCCGGTTAAAAACTCACTACTACTCCATTGCTTTCAATGCCAGCTGATTTGTATTGGATCGTTTGATTTATGATCTGCAATGTTTTTATGTTTTTCGTGTTGTACTTCATTGTCTGTGTTGCCTGTTGCGTGTTTGTTTGTCCAGCACTTTGGTGTGGACTTGTTCCTGTTTAAAGTGCTTTATAAATAAAATGGTATGGTATGGTATGGTATAGTATATCTAACTTCATTTGATCTTTTTTGTTCAGATTCAGATTCAGATTCAGATTCTGTTTATTATCGCCATTGTCAATGAACAGGATTCACAGACTAGGAATTTGCTTCGGTATAACGGTGCATAAAATATAGAAACATAAAACATAAAAAACATAAACCATAAAACATCAATACAATCAATACAATATTCAGTGAACAAAACCTACTAAGAAACAGTGCAATTAGAGTGGTGCAATCAAAATACAGTGATACAGTGATACAGTGATTCCCAATCAAAATACAAAATACAGCGACCAAGGCAAGTTATGAGGTAACATGGTTATGAGTGTTCAAAAGTCTGACAGCAGAGGGGAAGAAACTGTTTTTATGGCGGGAGGTTCTGGTCCCAATTGACCGAAGCCTCCTGCCTGAGGGGAGTGGTTCGAACAGACCGTATGCAGGGTGAGAAGGGTCAGCTGTGATCCGACCTGCTCGCCTCACAGTCCTGGAGACGTACAGGTCATGGAGAGATGGGAGACTACAGCCGATTACCTTCTCAGCAGAGCGCACAATGCGCTGCAGTCTGTGTCTGTCCCTGACAGTGGCCCCGGCGTACCACACTGTGATGGACGCGCTGAGGATGGACTCGATGATGGCCGTGTAGAACTGCACCATCAGCTTGGCCGGCAGCTTGGCCTTCCTCAGCTGTCGCAGGAAGTACATCCTCTGCTGAGCCTTTTTGATGAGGGAGCTGATGGTTGGCTCCCACTTGAGGTCCTGGGTGATGGTGGTGCCGAGGAACCGGTAGCAGTCCCCAATGATGATGGGGGTGTTGTTAAAGGTGATGGGGGGCAGAGGGGCTCTGTCTTTCCTGAAGTCCACAATCATCTCCACTGTCTTCTGGGCGTTGAGCTCCAGGTTGTTGTAATTACTTTTTTTTACATAGGCACTTTACTTCTTCATAAAATGTGTATTTTGTCATCTTATAAAGCATGCGTTGTTTAAATAATCTAACAATTTTTTTCCCTTTTTCAACCACCTACGTGCAAAATTTACAACGCTTTTAGCACTGATTATTTTCCTGATAAATAAAAGTAAGGTGTCTAAAAGGAAAATAATATACAAACAAACAAAAAAACATTTACTGAACAAGACCAAAGCTGCAGGCTGATGAAAATATGTATAGCCTCATACTCAAGTTAATCATTATGGAAGCCTGAACAAAATGTATTCCAGTTTTCATAATGTAATCTCAGTAAACATTTGAGTAAACAAATATGGGAACAAATAAAGGACAAAAGAAAGGAAAACAAGTCTCCAATCATCACCTTGTTGCGTATATAGCTGGATCAGGCCATAAAATCCAATCAACTATGTCCTCATTTGCAATGCATTGTGGGGAAAATTGTGCTAAATCCATCTCAGATGCTGCATTAACAGCGTTTATATCTGAATATTGTGTTTTAAATTATGCTTTTTAAACAAATAATCAGTTAATTCATTAATCTGGTCAATATAAAACCAGTCCTGTTTAAATGGCAGAACGTGACTTTGTATATTTCTGGGTCCAACATAGATGAATAGGATTTTATTTTTATAAGAAAAAAAAAAAAAGGAGGGTGACATTGTGCTTGTAGTTGTGTCAATTTGAGCTTTCCTGTGAAAATTATATCTTAGTGAGTCAGTATTCATGCAAACTGCAATTTGATTGATGTTTTATGCTTGATAGTGCAAAACATTTTACCTTAATATTTAAAATACTTGCCGGTTATTAATAAAATTAGGATTATTTTTTAACACTCAAGAATGTTAATTGTAATATTTGGATAGGCTGACTGGATTCATATTTTGTCATAATGCAACGCGTTTCATCAAACTGTTTTTGGTAACCAATTTTTTTTTTTCATTAGCAAGGACCACGCCACAAAACACAAGTTTAAGTTTTTAATGATGAAAAGATGAGGGATGAAGGGATGAGGGGTTGTAGGGATGAGGGAAGAAAGGGGATATAGGAAATATGATAGGAAGGGATGTAGGGATGGAGGGATGAAGGGATGAATGAATGAAGGAGAGGATGGAAGTAGGGATGAGTAGATGAAGGGAAGATGGAAGTAGGGATGATAGGAAGGGATGGAGGGATGGAGGGTTGAGGGGATGAAGGGAATGTAGGAGAGGATGGAAGTAGGGATGAGTAGATGAAGGGAATATGGAAGTAGGGATGAAGGGATGAAAGGGGAAAGGGAAGTAGGGATGAGGGGATGAAGGGATGAGTGGAGCTGAAGGAGGTTGTCCGAGGAGAGTGCTGAAGGGCTTGGGATGAGAAGACTCTTGCGTGGGGTTTGGCCTTCGGGAACGTTTCACTTGTTTTCCTTCCCGAGCCCGACGATGAACCCCCCCGGACGGAAACCTGAGCAAGAGAAAGCAAAGCGTGGTTATGGACGAAGAGTAAACTTGGAAGAAGGGAGAGGGGGGATTGGGGTTGACAAAACGTAACGAACTGAGATGAGATGAATAGGTGAACGAGGTATAAGTAGGTTGCGTGGGATAAATGGAGGCGTGATTTGGGCGTGGCCCTGCTCCCGAACCTAAGTTAACTTATTAACTCTATTTCTGTTTAGAGTAGGAAAAAATTACATCTGTGGGATTTTTTTGAAAGTGACATTTTCACCTGTCATGCTTAATGCAGTTAGGAAAATCTAATAAAAACAACTGGGACGCTGCTGTTTCTTTGTTGTTTAAAAGATGTTCACCATTATTAGAATAAATAGCACATTTCAAAACATAGATTTGAGATGCTTGGGTAAAACAGCTTCTTTTAAAGAGATTTATCTGCACATTGAAAAGTATCAAGTGATTCATTGTATTTTTAGGTCAAGATGAATTTAAATGAAAACTGAATGATAAAAGATCCAAAAAAAGACAATATTATATACAATAATGGAAAAGGGGGAGTGGTGGCAAAGAGGCTAGAGAAGGTGGGCCTGTGATTGGAAGATTGCTGGTTCAACTCCCTGGAATGACAATATAAAATAAATTTAAAAAATGTGTGTGGAAAAGGTGAAACATCCACACCTGCCTTCACTCTCATTTTTGCCCCACTCTGGGCCCTTGAGCAAGGCCCATCATCTGCTCCCCTGGGTGCCCTAGGTAGCATATCTCTGCTCCACAAAGAGGGCTGTGGTAGCTCCGTGGTCTGGTTAAATCAGGAAGGGCATCCAGCGTAAAAACAATTGCCAAGTTTCTTGTGCATTCATTCATTCAACCCTTATTTGAAATGGTAAATGGAGCTTATTTATATAGCGCTTTCCAGCCCCCTATGAGGGGCCCAAAAGCGCTTTACAATACCAACCATCCACCCATTCATACACACATTCATACACCGGTAGCGGCAGACTGCCATGCAAGGCGCTTTCCAGTCCTACCGGGAGCAACTCGGGGTTAAGTGTCTTGCCCAGGGACACAACGACACATGGTGTGGGGAACCGGGATTCGAACCTCCAACCTTCCGATCGGGGGACGACTGCCATTACCACTGTGCCACGGCCGCCCCTACCGGAATGTCTATTCTTTTTAAACAGATAAGTCACATTGAGCCTCGAAGACTCATTTACAAGTGGGATCTGTTGGACAGACAATAAAAGTGGTGAAAAATGATACATTGTGTTTGGAGACAAAAAAATTCCTAACACATTTTTTACCTCTGCTGGAAGGTCAACAATGTGGTAATGAAAAAAAATCTTGCACACAAGCACATAATGACGCCGGCATTTAGCGCGGGGGTGGGGGGGACCCAAAGGCGGTGAGCAGCCAGCATTAGTTCACTTTAGCAAACCCTGAAGAAGGTAGCAGCCAAAAGGGTGAAATGTATATAATGGAAATGGATTGCTCTCTTCAGGTTGAGGGTGAGGTTCTGTCTCAAGTGGAGGAGGTCAAATATCTCGGGGTTTTGTTCACAAATGAAGGAAGAATGGAGTGTGAGATTGACAGACGGATTGGTGCAACATCTGCAGTATTGTGGAGTCTGTGCCGGTCAGTTGTGGTGAAGATGGAGAAGCTGTAAGGTGAAGCGCTCTGTTTACAGGTTGATCTATGTTCCTACCCTCACTTAAGGCCATGAACTCTGGGTAGTGACTGAAAGAACAAGATCGTGGATACAGGTGGTTAAAATACGTTTCTTCCGCAGGGTGGCTGGACTCTCCCTTAGAGATAGGGTGAGGAGTTCAGTTATCTGGGAGAGACTAGAACCACTGCTCCTCCACATCGAGAGGAGCCAGTTGAGGTGGTCTGGATGCTTCATTGGTGCTTCCCTAAGGAGGTTTTTCCAGACATGTTCAACTGGGAGGACACCCTGGGACACCCTGGAGAGACTCATTTGGCCTGAGAACACCTTGCAGTCCTCCCAGAAGAGCTGGAAGAGGTGTGGAAAGAGATGTCTGGACCTCCCTGCTCAGGCAGCTGCCCCGCGACCCGACTTTGGAACAAGAGGAAGATAATTAATGGATGGATCAATTAAAGTAAGCCTGTTGTGTATTAACATCAATTTCTGGCAAAGGTGGGCACATAAACGCTGGGGACCGCTAAAGCGCTAATCCGCTTACAGTGGACCTAAACTTTTTGTCAGCGTTTTTGTGGTTTGACTAACTTTTATAATTCATAAGCGGATTTGTGCTATTTTTATTTAAAATGCAGTACCGCTAATAACTAATTATCTATCAGTAAAAACGAATAAACTTATTACAGGCTCTTATGCTGGCTCCGTAGCTGCTTGTTTTGCCTTTTTCTCCTCCCTCACCGTAAAGAGCAGAGAGGAGGGAGGGTTGGAGGGGGAGCAGAGGGAGAACAGACACGGATCTACCATGTAGCAAATGATGCCGTTGCTTGGGGTCCCAAATCTGCAGGGGTCCGGCCCCGCCGCGCCCCGGCCAGTCACCTACATCACTAACATTGCTAATGCTTGTTAATGTACATTTAACATAAAAATAATTATAGTTACGATGAAAACGATCTTAAAAACACAATACAGGTAAAATCAGGGTGGTCGTGAGATGGAGTGAGTCGCACTTGCCAGTGCTCCGGGTAAAAATTTATTTTTTAGTACCACCAAGCCCTCTATATGTAATATTTTTGCCTATCATCACGCACACAACTTCCATCAAGCATCTCTTTTGAAGATTTTGGATTAAAAAATGTCTCAAAAGTCGACAAGATCGAAGAAGGACGCCGAGAAAGATGACGCTGGCCTAACCCTCGAGGCAATTACCTCGCTGCTGGAGGAGCACCGCGCTGCGCTGTCAGCTGAGTTTAAACAAACTTTTCACCAGCTGGATCTCAAATTGGACCAAACTCGGCTCGCGGTGGAGGAACACGGCCAGCGTGTGTCATCACTGGAACTTGTCACTAACGACCTGAGCCAGCGCATGTCGGAGGTGGAAAACACCTGCTCAACTCTGCAGGAGGAAAACGCCAGACTAAGATCTAAACTGGCGGATTTAGAAAATCGAAGCAGACGGCAGAATATTCGTGTGCTGGGTTTACCGGAATCTATTGAAAGCGGACGTCCCACAGACTTCTTTCTCCAACCTGCTGTGCGACATCTACGGGCGTGACACGCTTCCTTCTCCACCCGAACTGGACCGGGCCCATCGAACCCTCGCTCCGAAACCCGCCTCGGACCAGCGGCCGCGCCCGGTTATCCTGCGAGTGCACCGGGCCCAGGTGAAGGAGCTGCTGATCCGGGAAGCTCGACGCAGAGGCAGGCTTGAATACCAGGGGAAACCGGTGCGGATCGTGGAAGACTACAGCCCAGAAGTCCTCAACCAGCGAGTGGAATATAAGGACGTGATGTCCGCACTGTATTCTCTGGGTCTAAAACCTGCTCTGCTTTTTCCTGCTCGACTTCGCGTGACTTTACCTGATGGACACAGAAAGTGGCTGGGCTCGGTCGAGGAGGCGCAGAAGTTCAGTGACACCTTTCAAGCTTCACAGCGCAAGTAATATTTAAACTTTTCTTTGACTGATGAGCAATGTACGGAAGCGTATTGCTGACACCAATGCGCTGTTCCCGCACTGGCTTTGTTTCTGTTTACACTAAACTTTTCTTTACATGAGGTGAGGAACAGATGAGCAGGACTCTGCCCATACTCTGATTATCTGAGACTTTTTTTAGTTGCAGCTTTTTTTGAACTATTAACATTTTTGAAATGAAACATTTTTCCTTTTCTCGTTTACCTGTTGACTATTTTGAGCTGAATCTTGGGTTAGTCCTGGATTGATTGATAATTAATTTGAGATTGGGATTAATTTAACTTTACGTTTGTATATGTGTGCGTGATTACCGGTACACATTTATGTGTATACATTTTTTGGCCTTGCATACTTTAAACTAGTTTGTGAGGTGCTTATAAAAATTTTTTTTTTTTTTTTTATTTTTTTTTAGGCATTAGGTATTTAGGCACATAAATAATTGAAGTAGGCCTATCCAGGTATAAAAATGGGTGAAATATATAATGTTTTTAATATATTATTTTGAACTATTAACATTTTTCCTCTTCTTGTTTACCTGTTGACTATCTTGAATTGAATCTTGAATTGGTCTTGGACTGATTGAAGATTTAATTTAGGATTAGGATTAATTTAACCTTGTTTATATGTGTATGCGTGATCACACATCTATGTGTACATTTTTGGCCTTGCATGAGGTGCTTATACATTTTTTTTTCCTCTGATGATACTGGAGCACTAGTTTAAAAGTTAGACAGGAGACTTATTTTTAATTTCTATGGAGCTTGCTGCTTCTGTCTGTTGCAGCTGTCCAGGGTGGGAAAGGGAGGGGGTGGGGGGTCCATCACTGCCATTAATTTATATTTTCTTTCACTTTGCCAAGAACTGCACAGCCATCAACACATTAGACTGTATTACCTACCTTTCTTATACAAATTATTAGTAATATGAGTGGTCAGTTGGTGTTGTCAAGCTGGAACGTCAAAGGTTTGAACCACCCCGTCAAGAGAAGGAAGGTGCTCTCTCATTTAAAACAGTTAAATACAGGCATTGCTTTCCTGCAGGAGACTCACATTAGAAGTGACGATAGCAAACGATTACTGCAAACATGGCACGGGCAGAGTTTCCATTCCTCATTTCGAGCAAAGGCTCGGGGCGTCTCGATCCTCATCAGTCAAGACATTTCATTTGAACCTTTTCAAGTTAACTCAGATAAATATGGTCGTTTTGTGATTGTTTCCGGTAAATTGTACAACACACCAGTAGTGCTAGTTAACGTTTATGCCCCAAATACGGATGATGTTGGTTTCTTTGAGAAATTATTTTCACTGCTCCCGGACCTAAACACATACTCATTGATACTCAGTGGTGACTTGAATTGCTGGTTGGACCCAGTTTTGGACAGATCCTCTACAAACCCTGCCACAGCCAGCAGGTCGTCCCACACTATTCGTGCCTTTCTATCTAAGTATGGCCTGTGCGATGTATGGCGTTTTTTACACCCAGCTGAGAGAGAATATTCTTTTTTTTCTCATGTTCATCATTCATACTCGAGGATCGATTACTTTTTCATGGACAACAAACTTCTTCCCTCTGTCCGTGGCTGTGACTACCACAGTATTGTCATCTCAGACCATGCACCTGTCACTCTGTCTTTGTCCCTCCCTGACATTCCTATAAGGAGTAGACAGTGGAGATTCAATTCAACGTTACTGTTAAACAATGATTTTGTTACATTTATAGAAAAAGAAATAACCTTCTTTCTATCCATAAACAGAACTCCTGGGATCCCATTGTCAACCGTTTGGGATACCCTTAAGGCCTATCTTAGGGGACAAATCATTTCATATACCGCCCGGCTGAGGCAAAAATCTCAAAAAGAAAGAACTGATTTAGCCCAGCAGATAAAAGAAATTGATCAACAATATGCTCAAAACAAATGCCCTAATCTGTACAAAAAAAAGTAGAACTCAAAACTAAGTTTGATTTATTGTCTACATACTCAATAGAACAATCACTTTTGAAAAGTAAATCATCATTTTACATACATGGAGAAAAGTCAGGAAAACTACTGGCAAATCAGTTGAAGGGTGCCATGGCTAAACAAATCATCCCTAAGATCCAATTAGAGAACGGCACCACAACTCTAGATCATTTACAAATTAACAGAGCATTTAAGGACTTTTATTCCCATTTATATACTTCAGAATCCCATACCAACAAGAATTTATCTTCTCAGTTTTTCGAAAAGACCAACATGCCAAAACTCACACCCAACCTGAAAGATGCACTGGAGATCCCAATATCCCTGACAGAAATTGTGTCAGCTGTATCGGTAATGCAGTCTGGCAAATGTCCGGGTCCTGACGGCTTCCCTGCTGAATTTTTTAAGAAATTTTCTTCATTACTTTCCCCACTCCTACACTCGGTTCTCTTAGAGTCATTTGACCAAGGATCCCTTCCGAAATCTTTTTTAGAGGCCTGCATTACCCTCATTGCAAAGAAAGGAAAAGACCCAACTCACTGTTCCTCTTATCGACCAATCTCCCTTTTAAATACAGACGCCAAAATTTTAGCCAAAGTTCTTGCTCAAAGGTTGGAAAAGATCCTTCCTTTGATCATATCAAAAGACCAGACTGGATTCATTAAAGGCAGGCACTCCTTTTTTAATGTCAGACGCCTTTTTGACATTATTTATTCTCCTTCGGATACTGTTCCTGAGTGTGTTATTTCCCTTGATGCAGAGAAAGCATTTGATCGGGTTGAATGGGACTACTTGTTTAATGTTCTTGACAAATTTGGTTTTGGCCCCAATTTCATTACATGGGTGCAATTAATTTATTCACATCCCACCGCAACCATTCGTACCAACTCTCAGATATCAAAACCCTTCAGTCTACATCGAGGAACTCGCCAGGGATGCCCACTGAGCCCTATGCTCTTTGACCTGGCAATTGAACCTCTTGCCACTGCCTTGCGGTCCTGTGACACAATTTCAGGAATCTGGAGAGGCGATATGGAGCACAAGGTCTCCCTTTATGCTGATGACCTTTTACTTTTCATTTCTCATCCGACTGACACGCTGCCCTCCGTTTTATCATTACTTGAGGAATTTGGAATAAACTCTGGTTACAAATTAAACCTGAGTAAAAGTGTAATTTTCCCTGTCAATACCCTGGCGCAGACTCTTGACTTTGGTAAATGGCCTCTTAAAATTGAGAAGACAAAATTCTCTTACCTGGGTGTTACAGTTACGAGGAGGTATAAAGATTTATATCAAGAAAACTTTGTCTCTCTGTTGAATCAGACAAAGCAGGCATTATCCCGATGGTCACCGCTTTCCATTTCCCTCACAGGCCGTATTAACTCAGTCAAGATGGTCACTTTACCTAAGTTTTTATATCTTTTTCAAAATATTCCTGTTTTTATCCCTGGTTCATTCTTTGTTCAGTTAGATTCCATCATTTCATCATATCTGTGGCAAGGAAAACGTCCACGCTTAAATAAGACACATCTCCAAAAAACTAAGGCCGCAGGCGGTCTTGCCCTTCCAAATTTCCGCTTTTATTATTGGGCAGCAAACTTGCACTGTCTAGCATTCTGGTCATTCTATTACAACAGGCCTGACAGCCCTGACTGGGTAGAGATGGAGTCACAGTGTTCTGGGAAATGGTCCTCCGTGGCTTTCTTGGGATCCTCACTCCCGCTTCCACCACTTACAACTGTTATAAATCCAGTTATAAAACACTCACTAAAAATCTGGGCACAATTTCGTAAATGTTTCAATTTCTCTAGTTTCTCTCTCTATAGCCCTATCATGTCTAACCAACTTTTCAAACCCTCATCTCAGGACTCTGTTTTTAAAGAATGGCAAAGAAGGGGTATAGTACGCTTCAATGACTTGTTTCTCAATAACACTTTAGCTTCATTTCAACAACTATGTGAAAAATTTGGTCTTCCCCAGTCCAATTTTTTTAGGTATCTCCAAATACGGCACTTTATTACTCTTCATTTGTCCAGCCTCTCCATTTCAACTGATAGCAGTATTGTTGACACTATTCTTTCTCTAGACCCAAATAAAAAACAGTCCATTTCATTCATTTACAGTAAACTATTGGATTTGAAGCGTGCTTCCTCAGATAAAATAAAAGCTGCTTGGGAAGAGGATCTCGGCTCCTCTATCTCAGAGGACTCTTGGACCTCCATACTCAAACTGGTGAGCTCCAGTTCTCTCTGTGCTAGACATTGTCTAATACAATTTAAAGTGGTGCACAGAGCTCACATCTCTAAACTGAAATTGTCCTCTATGTATCCTGATGTCAGCCCATACTGTGTGAGATGCAAACATGCTGAAGCCTCTCTCTCCCATATGTTTTGGTTTTGCCCATCTCTGAACAAATATTGGCGGGAAATCTTTCAGACTTTATCACATGTACTAGATACACGCCTGAACCCTGACCCACTGATTGCTCTGTTTGGTCTTGTAGAGGGCATGACAAACCTAAATAAAAACCAACAACATGTAATATCGTTCACCTCTCTCCTGGCCAGACGAGCTATTTTGCTTAGGTGGAAAGAACCGTTTCCACCCACTCACGCTCAGTGGTTGGCTGACATCATGTCCTGTTTAAAGCTGGAGAAAATCAGATTCACACTCCAACAGAAAGAGGGTAAATTTGAGAATGTCTGGGGACCTTTCCTGAATCTGTTCCAGTCTCTTTGACAACACAACTCATTCAGGTTAATGCAGTCTCTTGGCTATTTTACCTTTTATTTATTTTTTTCCTTTTCTTTTGGCAGTGATTGGGTAGGGATTATTTTCTACATGTTGTAACTTAGATTGATTGTTGTGTTTTTTTGTTGTTGTTGTTGTTTTTGTTTGTTGTTGTTGTTGTCTGAAGAAAAAAAATGAAAAATTCAATAAAAAAGATCTTGAATTTAATAAAGTATAATTGTTATTTTTATGTTTTAGTTCAATTTTTAGTGTATTTGCGACCTCTCCAAATGCACCGCCGGCAAAAATTAAACGAGCATACCCCCTGTTAAGGTCTATTCAAAGGTTCTGGAGAGGAGGGTCCGTCGGATAGTCAAACCTCGGATTCAGGAGGAGCAGTGTGGTTTTCGTGCTGGTCGTGGAACACTGGACCAGCTCTACACCCTCAACAGGGTCCTGGAGGGCGCGTGGGAGTTTGCCCAACCAGTTTACATGTGCTTTGTGGACTTGGAAAAGGCATTCGACCGCGTCCCTCGGGGGGTTCTGTGGGGGGTACTCCGGGAGTATGGGGTACCAGGCCCATTGATATGGGCTGTTAGGTCCCTGTACGACCGGTGTCAGAGCTTGGTCCGCATTGCCGGCAGTAAGTCAGGCTCGTTTCCAGTGAGAGTTGGACTCCGCCAAGGTTGCCCTTTGTCACCGATTCTGTTCATAACTTTTATGGACAGAATTTCTAGGCGCAGCCAAGGTGTTGAGAGGATCCGTTTTGGTGGCCTTAGAATCGCTTCTCTGTTTTTTGCAGATGATGTGGTCCTGTTGGCTTCATCAGATCGTGATCTACAGCTTTCGCTGGAGCGGTTTGCAGCCGAGTGTGATGCGGCCGGGATGAGGATCAGTTCCTCCAAATCCGAGGCCATGGTCTTGAGCCGGAAAAGGGTAGCATGCCCTCTCCGGGTCGGGGATGAGGTCCTGCCCCAAGTGGAGGAGTTTAAGTATCTCGGGGTCTTGTTCACGAATGAGGGAAAACTGGAGCGTGAGATCGATAGGCGGATAGGTGCAGCATCCGCAGTGAAGCGGGCTCTGTACCGGTCTGTCGTGGTGAAGAGAGAGCTGAGTCGAAAGGCAAAGCTCTCAATTTACCGATCGATCTACGTTCCCACCCTCATCTATGGTCATGAGCTTTGGGTTGTGACCGAAAGAACGAGATCTCGGATACAAGCGGCTGAAATGAGTTTTCTCCGCAGGGTGTCTGGACTCTCCCTTAGAGATAGGGTGAGAAGCTCAGTCATCCGGGAGGGACTCGGAGTAGAGCCGCTGCTTCTCCACATCGAGAGGAGCCAGTTGAGGTGGCTCGGGCATCTGGTTAGGATGCCTCCTGGACGCCTCCCTGGGGAGGTGTTCCGGGCATGTCCCACCGGGAGGAGGCCCAGAGGAAGACCCAGGACACGCTGGAGGGACTATGTTTCTCGGCTGGCCTGGGAACGCCTTGGGATTCCCCCAGAGGAGCTGCTCTTTGTGGCTAGGGAGAGGGAAGTCTGGGCCTCCCTACTTAGGCTGCTACCCCCGCGACCCGACCCCGGATAAGCGGACGAAAATGGATGGATGAATACCCCCGGCGTAGAGACCGGTTGCGACGGGACCCTCTTCTGGCTTGATGGAGCGGAGCTTCAACTGTACAGCCTCACTGAAGCCTCACAGGAGCCTCGCAGCAGCGAGGACCTTCTCCTTACGGATTAATTTACGGGAGACACTTGGTGAACTTTGTGTTGTCTTGACTGGAACAGCGATAACTCCCAAAATCGCCGCGTGCAACGAGCGGAGCTGGCGAACACCGGAAGAGGAACAAGCTAACATTAGCATCGGATTCGGGTGGTCTAATGCTAAAAGGAGCAGCAAATTGCGGCGCGCTCAGACGGGTTTCGGTAAGTTATCTTAAGCTAGCACTAACAGTAAGTCAAATGAGTAATAAAAAAAGAGCTAATTTTAAAACAACAACACATTACAGATACTGGCTGTTACAGAGGGCGTAAACAGATCTTTGAAGGGCGTGGACTTCAGAACTTCTATCAGAAACCGGTCGTTCAAAACGAAAGTTAAAAATGGCAGAATTAAAAAGGGTATAATTGATTATCTAAGAATTATTTTGTGCATTAAATTGAAGGAATAGGGTCTGTATAGCCCACAGAAATGTCATAAAAATTAAAAAAAAACCATCTGAGGTCCCCTTTAAGCTGTTGTAACACTGTAATAAAAGGAAAAATAAAATAAAAAATAATAATAATTCGTAAGTCGTGGACTACCTATACCTACAGTATTAAAAAATAAAAATGAGAAATTAAATGCTCACCCTGCACTCTGATGTTGTGGAAGTTGTGTCTTTTCCTGAAACGATCAAACCATCCTTTTGATGCGTTGAACGTCTCTGGTCCCTCCAACTCCCCTGACGTGCTGCTTGAAGTCCCTCCTCCAGCGCTCTGGGAAGACGTCCCTTCACCCGGATCGCTCTGGGAAGACGTCCCCTCACCCGGATCGCTCTGGGAAGACGTCCCTTCACCCTGATCGCTCTGTGCACCCCCTGCCCCCCTGCACCTCCCCCACTCGTGGCTAGTTCTTGCAGCCTCTTATAAATCATCCTCACCTTCTCACAAATCACAGACATGCCAACTGGGATTCTACACTGGGTGTTGTCCTCCAGCCATAGCGCAAGCAACCTTTCCATCTCAACAATCCTACCCGTCCTCTGTTTCGTGACAATGGTTGACCGCATGGGGGCTGAAGCACGCACTTGTTGCAGAATGCGCTCTTTGTCCTTAACTATCGTCCCCACAATAGACCTGGGATACCCTAGCATCTGTCCTATTTTGGATGGTGTCATGCCCTCATTTGACATTTTAATTATTTTTGCCTTTGTCTCCAGTGTTATGGTTCTACGAGGTTTTTTTCCCTCTGCCGCGTCCGCAGACTTTGCTGGTCTCTTCGGAGCCATTTTTCAACAATTAGCGTAAGAGCTAACGTGCTAATTCCTAAGGAGCAAAAATGAAAATTAATGCTAATGTTCACAAACGAATGCTAACGTGCAAACGTTTGCTTTCGTCTAAAAAATATTAGTTTGTAATTTAGGTACAGTACCTGTCCGTTCGATGACCCGTTGAAAATTAGCGTAGGGTAGCGTACAGGGTACGTGCTAACGTGCTAATTCCTAAGGAGCAAAAATGAAAATTAATGCTGCTAACGTTGACAAATGAATGCTAACGTGCAACGTTCCCTTTCGTCGAAAAATGCTAAATTTAAAATTATTACCTGTTCGTACGTTGTTCGTATGTTGTTTTTTTGTTGTTCGTTGTTTTTTCGTTGTTCTTGTTCGTTCTTTCTCGTATGTCGTATGTCTTCACTCTCGCCGTAACTAACCACCAGGCTACGAGGTTTTTTTCCCTCTGCCGCGTCTGCGAACTTTGCTGGTCTCTTCGGAGCCATTTTTCAACAATTAGCGTAAGAGCTAACGTGCTAATTCCTAAGGAGCAAAAATGAAAATTAATGCTAACGTTCACAAATGAATGCTAACGTGCAAACGTTTGCTTTCGTCTAAAAAATATTAGTTTGTAATTTAGGTACAGTACCTGTCCGTTCGATGACCCGTTGAAAATTAGCGTAGGGTAGCGTACAGGGTACGTGCTAACGTGCTAATTCCTAAGGAGCAAAAATGAAAATTAATGCTGCTAACGTTGACAAATGAATGCTAACGTGCTAACGTTCGCTTTCGTCTAAAAATGCTAAATTTAAATTTATTACCTGTTCGTACGTTGTTCGTATGTTGTTTTTTTGTTGTTCGTTGTTTTTTCGTTGTTCTTGTTCGTTCTTTCTCGTATGTCGTATGTCTTCACTCTCGCCGTAACTAACCACCAGGAGGGACAAAATGGCCGCAGCCCTTTAAATAGTACCGCTTTACCTGTACGGATCCCTCCGCCGCCAGGTGCACTGCGGCTGTGTGTACATCCGCCGGAAGCCCAGCCCCCCCTCTCGCTGGCGGTACTTTTCCACTGTCATGCGCAGTGTCATGCCCATGCCCAACAAACAACAGCCAAGGCAATCCCCTCCCCCACCTGGCCGCTTGCCGTACTGACGCAGTTACGCCGTAGCTCGATTATATACTTGTAATGGGCTCGTTCGTAGGTCGTGCATCAGTATGCCGTAGCTCGATTATATATTTTAACTTGGTTCGTTCGTAGGTCACGAACTTTTTGCCGTACGTCGATGGCATTCTTTAAAATGGCTCGTTCGTAGGTCCAGGGTTGCCGTAGGTCGATGGAGTCGTAGGTCGGGGGTTGGGTGTATATATATATATATATATA
>JBBPBX010064732.1:4111-20168 GCA_038048925.1 Garcialebias charrua | reverse complement strand
AGTCGGTCGTTAAGATACCACCTATCACGTCCCCATTTGTTATATTTGTGAAAATATTATCAATTATTGTGGCACTATGAGTTGTAATTCTTGTTGGCTTTGATATCAATGGATACATATTTAAACTGTACATTGAGTTTATAAATGTGCTTATGTTATTTGAATCTGTTTTATTTCCCATATCAATGTTAAAGTCTCCACACAAAAAAACATTTTTATTAAAACTCTTCTCCATTAGCTCCAAGATTTTATCCGTGAATATTTCTATATTTGCTCCTGGTGATCTATATACACAACTTATTATTATGTTTTTATCGTTTTTGTTTATTATTTCTATTGTTATCATTTCCATAATATTATCAACTATTATTGACATTTCACTATTTAATTTACATTTTATTTCATTATTGACAAATAGAGCGACTCCACCACCTCTTTTATTATTTCTGTTCATATGATATAATTCATACCCCTCGATGTGAATATTACTTGTGTTATCATCATTGAGCCATGTCTCTGACAGCGCTATTATCGTAAAAGTTCTATTTAACTGTTTTAAGTAATCTGTTATTTTGGATATGTTTGCATTTATACTTCTGCTATTAAAGTGAATAATAGAGAGAACTCCATTTGATATATTGATGTCATTAAACTGCTCTTCATTATAATATTCACTATCTTTTATTACAGGAAAAAAATTTGCATCAATCACATTTAACATTATATATTTTAGGTTCTGAATCTTTGTATGTTGTCATGTTCTAATGTATTTGTTCATTTCACTGTATATTTTATCCATTTTGAGTGTGAGTTGTTTGATTTGTAATTTTTTATCTCCTGAATTCATCCAGATCCGTCAGCTCTTTTATCATTTTAGGCTGAGACTCTTCCTTTGTTTTGATAAAGATGTATCCATTTCTTGTCCATGTTGATGCTATTTTGTTTCGTTGTTTTAACAACCCTACTTCCTTTGCCATTTTTCCATTTTTTTTGGTTAGATGTTCATTTATGTAAACTTTTGATCCCTGCAGATTTCTTTTTTTATACATAACATAGTTTTTTGTATTCCTGCTAATGAACTTGACGACTACTGACTGTTTGAATCTTGGTGAATTACTGGGCCGGGTGTGACAGAACGAAATGTCCCCATAGTCTATGTCAATGTTCATGTTCCGTAAGAAAGTAACTACATGTTCCTCCAGAGTCTCTTGTTCTTCCTGAGATTCATACTCATTTGGGTCACTGTTATTAGGAGCTCTTTTATGTGTCCGACACTTACTAACATCAAGTCCTGAGATCACCACGTTGTCTTGCTTTGTGTATTGTTCTAAATCCTCTATTTTTCGTTCTAGTTCAGCAATTTTATTGTCTTTGCTAATTATCAGTTCTTTCAGTTCTCTTATTTCTTTAACCAGACCGGCCTGGGAATCCATTTTTGCTGTTAAATTTTCTATTTGTTCACTCATAAAGTTGAGTGATTCTTTAAAGTCTTGCATATCTACTGAGTTGTTTCCCTCCGAGTCTGGTGACTTTTGTCCTCTATTTCTCATATTTACAGAGTCTGGTGACTTTTGTCCTTTATTTCTCATACTTACAGAGTTTGTGATCTAGTGGTAGCAGGTCTTTGGTTTGTTCGCTGAACCACGTGGCCCTTCCACGAGGCTCACAGGCCTAACGATGGTGGCTGTGGCCAGCAGTGCAGCACCCAGATCAGCAGTTATTAGAACAGAACTCACGGTTTCAGCAGCCTGCAGCAATCAGATCTATTATCCGAAGAGGTTTGTTCACTAGATCCGATGTAGCCCAGTTAGCACAGCACGTAGCTCCAGTAGCTCCAGGCGCAGCTCCGACGCCAGCCCAGCCCCAGGCGGCAGTCCCCCGGCTCGCCCACGGCGCTCGGCCCAGCTCGAAGCCCCAGGCGGCGGTCCCCCGGCTCTCTCACGGCGCTCGGCCCAGCTTGAAGCTCCAGGCGGCGGTCCTCCAGCTCGCTCACGGCGCTCGGCCCAGCTCGAAACTCCAGGCGGCGGTCCTCCGGCTCACCCACGGCGCTCGGCCCAGCCCAGCTCCAGGCGGCGGTCCTCCGGTTCTCCCACGGCGCTCGGCCCAGCTCGAAGCTCCAGGCGGCGTTCACGGCTCTCGGCCCACTCGCGGCGCTCGGCCCAGCTCGAAGCTCCAGGCGGCGTTCACGGCGCTCGGCCCACGTGTACCACCGCGCTACCACTGTAGCGTGCTTTGTTGTATTCTTTCGCTGCAACAAAGCACCTCCAGCGTGCCGGCCCGCTTTTCTTCGTAACAACCAGTGTATTTTCCGGTTTATTTGTTAACGAAGCCCGCAGCTACGGCACCCGGTTACGGTGACCCAGCTCGGTTAGCTTTGATTAGCCCGGTTTGTAGCTACGCTAGGCTAACTCTCGGCAAAAACTCACGGACACGTTGGCTTGTAGATTCATAATTCTGGATTGCATGTTCCAGTCCAATTTCCGCAGCTTTTTCAGCGCTCCTCTCTGCACATCCAACGCAAAAAACTGCAAGTACAAGCTCTCCAAATACTCCTTTTGGAGGTAGTACTGGCAGGAGCCCGACTAAAAATGTCCACTCTGCTCAGCCGCCATCTTGGAAATTCTTATCATGCTAAGGAGACAGAAGTTCAGGTGAGGTGAGGGAAACGTCCTCTCAGTGTAGCAGATATAACCAACCATGGTCCTGCTGTCTGTGAGAAATATTTTTCTCAGCCATCCTTTGTCCACCTTTGGTGAATGTTCATAACGTTATTTAATTTTCTTATTGTGGTCTGTCCAATCTGCTTTCTTCATTTAAAAATATTATGCACTTCTATTTTTAATTTTTATATTGTCTTATTTATTGACTCCGTTGCAGAGGGGTAGTAGAAAAACACTTCATCCGTCAGTCCGTCCGTCATGTTGAGAGCATGATAACTTAAAAAATAAGGGAGCTACTTACTTCCATTTTGGTATGTTACATCTGGTATGTTACAGCTACATCTAGGCGTAATAATAATAATAAATAATAATGAATTCAATTTATAACGCACTTTTCATTAATGAAAATCTCAAAGTGCTAGACAAAGTGCGTAAAAAAGTTTCCTTTCAAAAATTGGGTTTTCAAGTCAAAAGTCCAAGATGGCCATTACCATGCATATGTAAACCGACCAACCCCAATCATTGAGGAAACATGTTTTCTAGTAAAAGGGTTGTAAGCTCAATCATCCGGGTAAATTACAATAAAATGTTTAAATCATCTCATCTGGACCTGTTTCTTCAAGTGAGTAACGTTTCGTCCCCATCCAGAGAACTTCCTCAGTCTATGGCCCAACCAGATCTGTCCCATAGGTAGCCTTCACTGCTGTGTTTCAAGCCAACCTCCTGTTGTTGAAGTCAGCTTTGTAGTTTTGTCTCTGGTCCAAAGACACAAGCGGTGAGTACTTCCTGCAACCAAAAATAAATATGATTCATATTTTGAGTACCGGTACACAATTTTAAAAAGGCCAAAATCTTTACAAAACAACCAGAAGCGTTGAGAACAAAAAAGCTTACATTACATAGTCTGGCATCTCAAGTTTAGATGAGGATTCAATAGACAGGACTGACTTCTCTTTGTCTAAAGAAACAAAACAAACAAACAAGGATGAAATCATGAACACTGCTGTCCAAATGTGCAGTGTAAACATAAACAAAAACCTACAGTTCTTTTAAAATTGTTTGCTATTGTGGAATTTTAGCACATCAAATAAACTTCTGTCTTTCTATTAAAAAGGACTCATGTATGTAATTTAGCCACGACAACTAATTTACCTTTACAGCTAAACAAGGGTCTGCATACAAGATCAAACTAGTGCAAACTCCAGACTTCTCCTTTAAATAAAGACCCCAGTTTTGTTTTGGCTCACTAGGCTGGTTGATTTACACAAAGGGCATTAAAAAAATAAATAATAATAAAACCGACTAAAACCTTCTTAGAGCGTGCCTGTAGGAGATATCACTCTGGAAATCATTCAGTGAAGTACAACATGTTTAATTGTTCAATATACAAGACTACAATATATACTGGGGGAGTGGTGGTGCAGAGGTTAGAGATGGTGGTCCTGTGATCAGACGATCGCTAGTTCAAGCATCAAAAAATGTGGGTGTAAAAAGGTGAAACACCCACACCTGCCTCCACCCTCATTTGCCCCACGCTGGGCCCCTGAGCAAGGCCCTTAACCCCCACCATCTGCTCCCTAAACAGGTCTCTCTTGAAAATGAGTTCGGTGGCTCAATGAGACTACCTGGATAAATGAAGGGTAAATGAAAATAATAAACAACCGTTTACCATATTTTTAGCAGTACGCTGGTAAAATAAAGCTGTTATACTCAGTATGACCATGAGGGGGCAGGAACCATTCAAAAACAGGTTTAGAGCTTTAGGGTCATTTTCAACATGTAGTTTTCCTGCTCAGCCTGCCACCAGTTAGACCAGGTCTATTCAACCAAATTGAGTAGAGTTACTGAAAGCCAAGAGCTCAGGGGTCAGACATCCAGAAGTTGTTGTCATTAAGTTTTTTATGGTTTAAAATCTAGTTTTATTTAAAATTAACCCACTGGTGGGCTGAACGGAGCTCACGCACTACTGTAGCCTGATTTGGGCCCCAGGCCCCCAGTTGAATAGCTGAGTTACACTGTTTTAAATAACTTGCAGCGTGTCCCCTGGATTATTAAGCCTGGTTTATACTTTTTGTCTTACGTCTTTTACCCCCCGATGAGTGAAAAAAGGTTGCGCAACTTCCGTCTGCACTCCCGCTGCGATCCCCCGGTGACAGCTGTCTTGTACATGGCCCCCAGTCAGAACTCCGAGACGCGGCTCGAGCGTGTGATTGGTTCAAAGTTTGTGGGCGTTTTTTGTTTGCGCCTTTCAGCGCGAGCTGAATTTCATTAAAATATAACTACAGAAACGCCAAAAAAAATATGTGTTAGCTGAATATATATATTAGTGTTTCTGAGTTACATTTTTTTAACAACTGATTACAAATCAGCTTATTTCAGAACGTAAACAAAGGACTAAATAAAGGTTGAATGAATGAATGAATGAGTAAATAACACGAAGCGCGCACCCATCAGAGCATTTCCGCCTTTCAGCGCGAGCTGAATTTCATTCAGGGGAGGGCTGTGCAGTGCGAAAACGGCTTTCCAGAAGCCGGTTTTTGTTTTTGCTTTGACATGGATAGTTTTGAATAGAAGCCGAGGCGGTCCGGTGGGAGTGTGCGTGACGTATGCAGTGGGAGGGAAGAGGGAGGGATCACTATAATGTATCCCCCAGTCTTTTCAAAGTATAAACACTCAAATGCGGTCGGTGACACACACACAATTACGTCATCGCTGGGCACTCAACGGGGGGTAAAAGACGTGCGACAAGAAGTATAAACCAGGCTTTACGCCAAAATTACACTACATACGGTCCGCTCCGCTCCGCAGGTCGCAGCTGAGCGTCTCAAACTCCAATTTCCACTTCCTCCGCTCAGCTCAGGTCCGCCTGCATGCGCCGCTCCTAGACGCATGCGCGGGATTTGCAGATCGCGCGATAAATCAAGTGATAAATAAGTAAGTCAGAACAAAACAATTCATTCGGTGGAAGAAGGAGAACAACAGTAGAGACTGCTGCCTTGATCTTCTCTCGTAAATGAGCGACAGGACATGGTTTGAGCAACAGGAAGTGAGGTATTACATTTTCAGAATAAAATACTTTATTTATTTATTTATTTCTTGTATTGCGTTTGTAGGCGTAGTCATAAATGATAGTTTGACAGCATTTTTGTACAAATAAATCCGTATAGAGCTAGGATTAGTCCGCCCGTGGTGATTTTATTTTGTAAATACGGAAGTTGTGCTCGTTCCTTTTCCTGTTGGTGCCTCCGCACAGCTCCGGCGTCCGGCAGAAATAGAAAAATTTCTAATTTTGACGGACTGCCGTCCGCTCTCCGCCGCCGTGTGCGGAGCCAGTGTAAACTCTGTCATTGATTATAATGGGTGCGTATTTGCTGCGGAGGTCGGACCGGAGCGGGGCGGAGCCGCAACGCGTGTGGTGTAATTTTGGCGTTAGCCTTGGCAGGGCACTTGTCAGATGGGGGTGGGGGCTAGCAGAGCACTGCGTTATTAACGCTAGGTCGAAGCCACTTATTCTGTGGCTTCAATCTCGGGGGGGAGCAGGGCATACTTTGATCAATAAATCATCTTTGTATGCACTGAGGCTAGGTCTACAGTCCCATTAAACCCCCACTTATTTTAAGTGTGATCAGTTCTGTCCAACCATTGCTAAACATATTTAAAGCTAATTTGCTAATGATTCTTCAAGAATCACTCGACTCTCCAGTAGTCTCAGTTTGTCAGAGTTTACGTTCAGAGTGTCTCAACTGTACAAACAATCATCAATATGGAGTCATACCTTGATCTTTGTGAGAATTTTTGTCAATGGATTCTTGACAGTCTTGCTCAGCACTGCGTTTCTTTTTAACCTTGTGGTTTTCCTGGGCCTGCTCTGCTACAACGGGGGGACTAGATCTGACTCCATGTGTTTGCTTCCCTTTATCCTTCTCTCGATCTTTGTGCTTCTTGGATTTCTTCTTAAACTTTTTATTCGTACTGCTAGACAAGGGAGGGCTGGTGATGACAGTGGAGGTAACTGTGAGAGAGGTGCAAGGAGGGGGGCTGGGGGAGGCGGCTGCTCTGGGGACAGGATGCTGACAGTGGTCCTGCAGGGTCCTATCAGAAGGAAGGGGGCCAGGTGAAGGGTCTCTGCAGGAGGAACTCTGGTCTGTGGGCAGGTCCTGGGTGCCGCAGCCTTCAGGGGTGCAGGGTGAGTTGGAGTTGGAGGCTGGGCTGGGTTGCTGATGAGACAGAGGGTGGGAAGAGATGGGCAGATGGGAGGGAGGGCCCGAAGTAACACTTGGGGGTATAGACGAGTGTTTTAAGCTGGGGCTGTCCTCGTCCTCCCGCCGGTTGGAGGAGCAGGAAGACGCAGCAGACCCGCGACTGCTAAGGTGAGAGATGCGAGCTTTCTTGGGAGCCAAAGGATCGATGAAGTCGAAGTCTTGCTGCCGTTTCTGCATCAAAAACAAAACAAATCACGCCGAGAACCTCAGAACTTAGGTGTGTTTATTACCATGTCTTTTGTCCATCTACCTGAGGGGATGTGGGAAAACCGTCTTTAGGAGAACTGCTCGACAAGACTCCCTCAGTAGAAAGACCTAGTTTACTGTCAAAAAAAAGAGGAGTGAGTGCAACACAGTCTTTATACATTAGTTTATAAGAACTATATGAAATATGCTGGTAATCATCTGAGAGTTCAGGTTTGTTGTAAACTCACTCACCTAACACAAAGCTCATATTATTTACTATTAATCAGTAGCTTAAAATAATTTGACTGGGGAGGTATGACACTGTGTCAATAACGCTGATGGATAAAATGGCATAATCTAGATACCTACTTTAGCTCTCAGCTAATAAATCCAAATATAGGATAGAAGCTAAGTAGTAGGGCTGGGCAATATGAACCAAAATTAATATCTCAATAATTTTATGATAAATCGCGATATACATCTTGGTATATTTTTCTTTCCATAAACTAATAACAAAATATATTCTAGTCAAAGCTTTGTCCCACTTGTTACACAGCAACATTTATTAAACTGCTGTAACTCTACAAAATAAGTCTAAAAAATAAACTATTTACATACATTACTTTATTTTTCAGACATTTATTTACACATTAAATAACAATCCTCTTCAGCTGAGGGCAGCTGTGGCTGAGAGGCTAGAGCAGTCTCCTCCAATGAGCTGGGGGTTCGATGCTGAAGTGTTCCTGAGCAAGACACCGAACTCCTCATTGCCTCTGATGTGTGTCCCATCGGTGTATGAATGTGATAGAGCACTGATTAATCCTTGTACAGTACAGATCTAGTAGTGTTGTATGAATGTGATAAAGCACTGATTAATCCTTGTACAGATCTAGTAGAGTGTTGTATGAATGTGATAAAGCACTGATTAATCCTTGTACAGATCTAGTAGAGTGTTGTATGAATGTGATAAAGCTCTGACTAATCCTTGTACAGATCTAGTAGTGTTGTATGAATGTGATAAAGCACTGATTAATCCTTGTACAGATCTAGTAGAGTGTTATATGAATGTGATAAAGCACCGATTAATCCTTGTACAGATCTGGTAGAGTGTTATATGAATGTGATAAAGCACCGATTAATCCTTGTACAGATCTGGTAGTGTTGTATGAATGTGATAAAGCACTGATTAATCCTTGTACAGATCTAGTAGAGTGTTGTATGAATGTGATAAAGCACTGATTAATCCTTGTACAGATCTAGTAGTGTTGTATGAATGTGATAAAGCACTGATTAATCCTTGTACAGATCTAGTAGAGTGTTGTATGAATGTGATAAAGCACTGATTAATCCTTGTACAGATCTAGTAGAGTGTTGTATGAATGTGATAAAGCTCTGACTAATCCTTGTACAGATCTAGTAGTGTTGTATGAATGCGTGTGTGTGAACTGCAGTAAAGTGAGCCTCCACTCCGAACTGGGAAGTTGCAGCAGCTCCGTGTTTTTAGTCTCCTTCCTTAAAACAAACCACGGGTCAGAGCTTATTTAGCTGAGCTTTATGAGGAGCAGAGAGGTAGCGACATGAATAAATCTGCAGTTTATCATATCGCTAAAGACACGGTCAGTCTCAGCTGTGGAAGAAGATGGCTAAAGCGCTAGCCATCTTGTTAGCTGCTACGGCCCGTGTCTTTAGCGATATGATAAACTGCTGATTTATTAATGTCGCCACCTCTCTCTGCTCTTCTCATTAAGCTCAGCATTTTATGCTCATCTAACAGTCTGAATCCAAACTAGCTCCGAAAGAACATTGTTTTTTTTCCTCAGCAGCTAATCTGCTCTTCATATCTGCCATGTTGTTGTGCAAAACGTCTCCGCCCACCTCCTGCAGAAGCAGGAAGGAGGAGAGCGTGGCTGAGGGGCTGGGCTTGTGTTCAGTGAGGGAGAAGGAGGGGGGCGAGTGGGAGAAAGAAGGCAGTAAGAGGATTTTCAAGTATAAAACTATATTCTTTATATCGAGATAGTCTCAACTTATATCGAAAAAATATATCTCGATTTTAAAAAAAAAATCAAGATATCGCACAGCCCTACTAAGTAGTTAATTTTATCAGCATCTACATTGTCTGTCGTTTTTTTTGTTTATGTTTTTTGGATAATCACACTTACATGAAGACTTAAATGTGTGTTTCAGTACTGTATGTTACCACAAGCCTTAGTGAGACTTTGTGTTGGCTGTCTGAGGCACATTTTCATTGACTGCAATGCTTCATACCAGCTTGAGAACCTGTTCTGTTGTAATTTAAGGACTGTCCAAACAATAATGTAAAATGCCTTTCAGGCCATCTCTGTACCGAGCTAAGATCCGGTCAGCCTGGGTCTTCTCATCTTCAGAATAGCCGGGCCAGTCTCGTTGGACGTCACGATATATAAAGTCCTTCAATGAGTAGGTGTTGTCTTTGGGATTCAGGTTTGCCACCTGTTGAGCAGAGACAACTAAAGCTCAGCTACAGCAGACCGAAACCTGTACAGCAAACAGAAACCTCAGATTTCCTGTAACGGCCATCTGTGCAGGCAAATTATGTTCAACAATTTAGTGATTTGTTTCCAGTCAATGAAGTCTTTCTACAGTGGACATAATGTATTTAGGCATATGTGCACGCTTCAGTCGCATGCTTAACAAGGAGGAAAAGATCTCCTAAATCAAGTTAAATACTCAAAGCCTCCTAAAGGAACAAAACTAAGAGGCCAAGGATCTGGATATTAGTTTCACCAGAAGTCAAAAGGATTTTCTGCATAGCTTTCGGACATTCAAAAGTAGTGCGTCATACAATGGTCTCAAAAAACAGTTACTTGTTGCAGGGTGGTCCCCAGTGAGTTCCGATCTTTCTGGTTGATGCCGTCCCGCTGCAAACGGCCGAGCACCTCCAGCTTTTTGTAAGACTTCAGCGCCAGCAGGTGAACAATGCGGTCCCGAAAGGATTTCTGAGAGACGGGGTTATTGGAAAGGCACTTGCGTATCGTGTTGGCTGGGTTGATGGGTGTGGAGCGTTTGCGCTCTGGGACTACATCTTGGGCTGATAGTGCAGGCTTACGAGTATGTACTTGCTTTCCTAAAAACAAGAAAAGAGACATTTTGGCCAAAATATTATTGAAGCAAATGTTTTGGTATCAAATAAATTAAATTAGATGAAAGAACAGAATAGTGCTGCAGTTAAGATGCTGCTCTCCTTTCTGAGCACTTCAACATTTCCTTATACAGTACAGTACTTGTTTAGTTATGAAATTCTAAAGCTTTATAAAAGATTAAAGGTACAAGAGAAAAAAGAAAACACCTCCCCTTAAATCAGGGCAGAATGTAAACTTTTTATTCTTCAAGCTTTTCATGTAGATGTGGAGTTTTAATCATTTCCACCATCAAATGCAGCTGAAGGTTTTCATTTGTTATTAGACAAAGTTTGCACGTCAGGAATAAGTTTCATATTGCTAAAATGATTTATGAACGCCATTAATGGCTGTCTTGTCGTTAGTAAGTTCTAACTTTTAACCAGCTGCGACGAGTTCCTCACCCTCCTCTTTTCTCGGCAGCTTCTCTCGTTTCCCAGTTTCTATCTGAACTGGTTTCTGTTCGAGCCTGTTTATGCAAATCTATCCCCTAGATCGACATTAAAGGGGACATCGCATGCCTTTACTACAAGTTCATGAATTTCTCCCCAGAGTTTGCAGTACTGAACACTGATCATTCTACCACACCTTGAGTACCTCCTGGGCTTGTTTCTGCTCGAACGGATAAAGTTGGAAAGAAATGATCCATTTAAATACAGCCTTTTTTTATTAACTGTTAGAAAATCAGGTGTAGTAAAGTTCAAACATTTGGTTTTACCGTGGTCTGACCTTATAAAAAGACTGGGGGAAAAGTATTTTTTTATCAAATAATCCACTAGTGTAACCTATGAGCATTACATGACATCACAGGACAGGGGATGGTGACTTCTACACAATCTGCATCCTCATGCAACATAATCTAAATAAAATTCAAAGTTTGGAAACGTTGAGTTGTACCAGGAAGGAGCTGAGCATTTGGGTTTCAAACTGTATTGACACAGTTTTGCGGTAACATGACTAAAGTGTCCTCCTAGATTGACATAAAGCACCGATAAAACAGTTGAGAGTCAAAATATGGCGCAATATGAGCTGGATGAGCTCGGTTAATACAAGCAGCGGTTTATTTGAGTTTTTTTTTTTTTAAACAAGACCCGTTTATCTTAATTCTACATTGATCAATATTTGTTCTGAAATACAGTAAATGTGGAAAAACAAAACAACCAAACCGAAACAGACAAAATGTACAGGATGAAACGACACGCAGTAATCCATGACGAATCCTCATTCGCTGCTTTCAAACCTTGTTCTTAAAAGGTGCTATATGTAACTTTCTAAAAATATTTTTTTAACATATTTCTTCACTCGGTCACCATCTCCTGACAGAATGATGTTAGCCAAGTAATCTCTGAAAAAAAACTATAGTCATCTGGCTTCTCCAGGTGGTACTACAAGCATTTCTAAAAACCCACAGTGACCCGCCGTTAACCAGCCAATAAAAACAGAGTTTCTAACCAGCCAATAAAAACAGAGCTTCTCACGCCCCTAACCCACACACGTTCTCATTCAAAGGATTGCAAAGCGATGCAGGACTGTTTTGTATGTGACACAAATGTATTAAATTCCCCTTCTTCATCCCTGATCTGGACTTTTCTTTTGTTTTTTTGCCAAAAGTCAAGTGATCGCTTCCTCCTCCGCTGACTCCATGACTGAAATGATGAGGAAATGAATGAATTTGTCACGAGCGAATTAAACTCGGGTTCAACGTGGCTGCGCGAGGCTCTGCAGATTTCCTGGTGTTCTGGTGTGCTGGACCAGCGCTCCATGTTTTTATTTTATTTTTTAGAACGTTTTATTAACATATAAACACAGAACATCGCAGCGGCTGCAGCCAGAGCCAGCTGCAGCTTGTGCCTTTTTTTTTCCCCACCCGACCTGTCAATCAATTCAGTACGCGCGTAGAGCGGCGTTCGGCCCAACGCAGAGCTATACTGCGGCCTTTAGCAACATTCCTGCTTGACAAGTGTCTTTGCTTGAATCATTTATTATTAAAACTAAACAATAAAGATAACGAAGGTTACAGTATCACATGCGCGTTCACGAGACAGGCCATGCTGTGGGGGGAGGAGCTAAGGAGGCTGAGTTGCAGTTCAGCCGAGAGCAAGGGGGAGGGACCAGAAAGGTGTCTCTGTTCAACATTTTTCTAAGTCCAGCATTCTCCAGAAACTACATATAGCAGCTTTAAAGATTCCAGATGTTCCGTTTAATCAACATTAAATTTCTCTCAGACTCAGGTGTATAGACGAAGGCAGCGGTGATGTGAATATTAAATGGTGTAATTTCCTAAGTCCACTCAAACAGCAGAAAACCACTGAAGTGTAAAATCTATCAGACTTATTTTAGGTGCAAAATATATTACTAAAAGACAGACCTTTAAACTGACCAAGATTACAGTATCTCAAGTCAATGTGAACATGTAATAATTAAGACACTTAAACTGAAAATATTAGGGATGCACGATATTATCGGCATGGTATCAGTATTGGACGATATTAACATTAATGTTCAATATCGGACATCGGCCATTCCATTTAAATAATTTGCCGATATAAAAGGCGCTGTTTTTGCCTGCAGCGGCAGCACAACGTGATGATGTCACATGCACCATAACTAAATTCAAAATGTTGGCGGTGTGGAAGTTTCATTTTTCGTTGATAAGGATGTCAGATTCCAAAGATTTATGGACTATGTTGAGCCTCGCTGCATCGTCCGCAGTCAGAGCAATTTTTCCGACGTAATGTGACCTGAGTTACAAGCAGTTATGTCCGACGTCATTGAGAAGCTAATAGCTGATAGCATGACTTGTTGGGTGAGTTTTACCACAGACATTTTGACGTCATGTTAGCCCCGTTAACATGATTAGTCTTACAGCACAATGGATAGACAAAAACTTTGAACTTAAAAAGACTGTCCTTCATGCACAGGAGTGCAGAGGATCCACACTGCAGCTAGAAACCTGGAACAAGCCTCCACAAGTGAGACAGCATCACAGGTGACTAATGCTAATAAATAACATTTAACACTTTTCATGTAATATAAGTTAAAGTGCTGCTATGCATATCATATGGCTGTTACTGAATATATGTCACCAGCTCTTACAGCTGTTGCACAATTTTTCTAGCAAATAAGAGGAATATGTTCTGAGACAGGAAAGTATAGAAAATATCGGCAGAATAAGTTTTAACATATCGGCATATCGGCCAAAAACCCAATATCGTGCATCCCTAGAAAATATATTCATTTTAAATATAGTGTCCCCTTTCTGCCATCTAAATTAAAACAATTCTGTTTCAGTGAAAATGTTAAATATAAATATTTATAGGGTAGTTTTGCAAAACCTTTTGAGTGAAAAAATATATAAATCAGATACCCTGATGCATACTCAATAATCCAGGTAGAAAAATCTAAAAAAAAAAGCTAAGTCTGGTCCTCTGGACATTCAAAAACAAAACAAAAAAGTAGAAACGTTTCGTCTTACGTCCAAAAGACTTCCTCAGTCTGAGATGCTGTATTCAGCTCAGTCTTATAAATGGCACCCTCTCACAGTGGATCAACCAGTTGGCTGATGACAGCCTGAAACCAGCTGCTCACATGATCAAGGAAGACCATCAGCCTAAAGGCCCCAGTATAGCTCTGCGTTCGGCCGAACGCCGCTCGACGCCGTTCGAACGCAGAGGCACAAGCCTTTGAACGCGCCAAGCTCAAATTTTACGACCGCGTACGCAAGCGCGTTGTCTCACAATAAACTGCCTGGCGCCGGACTGTTTTGTATGTGACACAAATGTATTAAATTCCCCTTCTTCATCCCTGATCTGGCCTTTTCTTTTGTTTTTTTGCCAAAAGTCAAGTGATCGCTTCCTCCTCCGCTGACTCCATGACTGAAATGATGAGGAAATGAATGAATTTGTCACGAGCGAATTAAACTCGGGTCCAGCGTGGCTGCGCGAGGTTCTGCAGATTTCCTGGTGTTCTGGTGTGCTGGACCAGCGCTCCCTGTTTTTATTTTATTTTTTAGAACTTTTTATTAACATATAAACACAGAACACCGCTGTGGCAGAAGCTGTGTGAAGTGCCTTTTTTCCCCCCACCCGACCTGTCAATCAATTCAGTAGGCGTGTCAGCAAATGACCAATCAGCGACCTCAATTTGTCGTAGGTAAACGCTCTGCCCTGCATCTGCTCAAATGACGTCAAGTATTTGGAGCGAAAACGCGAGCATTAACGTGAGAACGAACGCAGAGCTATACTGTGAACTGCCTGCGCACAGAACGCGCGCGTAGAGCGGCGTTCGGCAAAACGCAGAGCTATACTGGAGCCTTAACGATGGATCGTTAGCACCCTGATGGTTGTTTGCTATTCATAGAGGGCTGAGTGATACTAGCAATAACAGCATTGTAAGAGGGGGACAGTTGAACCTGGAGGCCTCCACCTCTGTTTAATGATGGACGGTTTCTTTTCACAAAGATGGCCTCCTTTACTCCTCTCTCAAACCATCGTTCCTCTCTATCAAGGATGTGAACATCTTCATCCCTGAAAGAGTGACCGCTGGCCTGGAGATGAGTGTAGACCACAGAGTCCTGACCTGATGATGTTGATCTTCTGTGCTGGGCCATCCTTTTGGCCAGTGGCTGTTTAGTTTCCCCGATATAGTGATTTTGAACCAGAAAGACTATCATGAGAAAGTTATGTCACTCCGTAGTGACTTAACCACTTATGAACCGCTGAAAAGAGATCCAGGAAGTGGTTACAATTAGAAGTTGATAGATTGCCTGAAATTTTTGGAGCAGGACAAGTCTATTGACCGTATTCTGTACACAGACTGTACCCAGTGGAGGCCTAGTCTGTATGGTTTACCCCAAATCCACAAACAAGGTGTACCTTTAAGACCAATTGTTAGCATGATTAGCTCTGTCACTTACAATGTTTCCAAATATCTGGCGTCTATACTCATCCCGTTAGTTGGCAGCCCATTAGTTGGCAGCTCAGAACACCACATACAGAACACCATGGACTTTGTGGATAAGGTGAGGGATGTCATCATGGAGACTGATGAAACAATAGTCTCTTTTGATGTCACATCACTCTTTACGTGCATTCCTGTTGATGAGGCAGTAGAGGTGGTCTGTTTAAAGGTCCACTGACATGATTGTTTAATTTTCATAAAATTGCTCAAAATATATATATTTTATCATTTAAATATGTTCGTTTTTGCAAACAAAATGATAAATCACTTTAATTTTGCTTTAAAAGTGATTTTGAACTTCAAGCCGTGTTTAATCATGGGAAATCCGATTACACTCGAACGCACCATCTGTGATGTAACACTGGGCAGAGCTCTGGGCTTGTCACAGTGCGCGGGTATGAGCAGCTCGACATGAAGGTAAGTCTGATACAGCATCAGACCTAAATTAGATCCTGTTGTTTCTTGTTCCATCACCCAAACTATTTTCTGTTTCCCAAAATGAAGACAAATCTTAAAGCTGCAGTATGTAGCTTTTTTTATGAACATATTTCTTCACTCTGTCACTACCTCCTGACAGACTGATGTTAGCCAGGTAATCTCTGAAAAAAAATTAAAAAAAATATTGTCCCCTTGCTTCTCCAGGTGGTAAATAAGCATTTCTAAAAAGAAAAGGTGACCCGCCATTTTCCAGCCAATAAAAACAGAGTTTGTAACCAGCCAATAAAAACAGAGCTTGAATTTGAATCAGCCAATAAAAACAGAGCTTGAATTTGAAATTCAACAGACCACAAGGGGGCAGAGCCACATATGGCTCTGAGGGGGAGGGATCAGAATG